>PVJI01014421.1:0-44238 GCA_004026765.1 Micronycteris hirsuta
GGGGGAAGGGTCCCAGCAAGTAACAAGTCCTAGGAAGTAAATTAATCCAATTTCTCTTAAAGGAATTCCTTTTTCCAAGAGCATGATTTTTACGCAGGCCCGCACGGGAGTGTTAATTTCCACGGAGCTGAGCTCGAGACGTGGAAATTCCCAGGGGGTTACGTTTTTATCATGCGGATGAAAAGAATTCCTGTCACACTTCCTGGTAATTTTGCTCTATTTTTCTGAGTGGCTTCCTCGACTTTATTTTCAAAAAACATTTTAATTTTTTATGTCTTTTCTCAATTTTCAATTTCCAGGAATACATTTTTGTTCCCTTTTCTTATAATACCTGTTATTTCCTGATTGTTGTATCTTGTTTTATCTATCTGAGAATACAATAATAATAATATTTTAAAGTTTTCTCTTTCCTTCATTGTCTCTCTGTCAATCTCCTTGTTTTCTGCTGGTCTGTTTTGGTCTCAGAATGTCTTTGAATGTCTGGTGACCACTGGTCACTACTCTCATTGAAAATGGAGCAATAAAAAACTGACCAGAAAGTCTATGCAGATGGGTGTGCTTCATGGCTATCCCACTGGGGGACCTCCGACTATCAGAATCTACAGAGCTTTTGCACAGATTTCTCAGATTCTTCAAGAAAACATCTTCCAATTCTGTCCCTGGAGAACATAGACCTGACTACCAAAATCTTGGTGATGAGTAGAAGTCGGCTGGAGATTTCTCACGGTTTAGTAACTATTTCATTTACTCTTCCTCCCTCTGTCTGTGCCTTGGTATCCCCCAATCAAGAGCTCCCAGTTCACATTCTCCACAGAATAAAGTTCCACTCTCACTGGAGTATGGAGAGGCATCTGGGCTGCAAGTTCACTTGAATACACTATCATCTAATCCTCCTGTTTTCTGCCTCACCCTCACTGTTGAGCCTGACTGAGGTTCTGAAGTGAAAATCAGGTTGCTTCTCAATGTCTCTCTCTGGCTTCTCAATGTCTCTCTCTAGCAGCTTAGATTTCAGCTTCTCGGGGCTCTAGGTAGGTTACAGTCATTCATGGGCTTTCCAGAGTCCCACTGTCTGCATATTTAAAATCCCTTTACTAACTTTTATTTGGAAGGAGTAGAATAAACATATGGGCTTAATCTGCCTTTTTCTGTAATATATTTTCATTGTCTAAACATTGGCAAATATTTGTTAATGAAAAACTCAGGACAAAAAAACCAAGTCACCCCTAATATGAACTTGAGAGGTTAAGTTGGACTATGAAATATGAGTACAAGTTTATACTAAAAATAAAAGTACCATAAGAGCCAGAGTAAAAGTAACACAAAAAAATGAAGGAAATTTACCTTACATGAAGTCAGCTGATATTTTGGTAGCAAATGTTTAATTACCTGTTGTTATTATAATAATACTGTTTTCAAATCCCAGAAAAGAGGGGGGAGGGACATTAGTGAGGCAATATCTCCAGCAATATCGGGTACTATAATTAATGAAAAATGCTTTAATTGTTTTTCTGGAAATAAAATTACAGCTTTAAATGCACAATTGAGTTAAGTGCTTAAAATGGAGGCAATATCCCCAGCTAAACCAGGCATCATTGTAATAAAAAATGCTTTAACTGTTTTTGTATAAATTAAATCATAGCTTTAAAATGACAACAGTTATGTGCCTAAATGAAATCTGAAATTCACCTTTAGGTAAATAACAACTAATTTATTCATTTTAATTATGCAGAATATTTTTCTAAAGAGAAGCCTATTTACATGAATACTGACGGGAACAAATTCTTTTTGGGTGACCCCAGAACAAAGGTCAGAGGCATCCGTGCACTAGTCTTAAAAGTCAAGTTGCCTATAAAACTGTGAACTTCCTTTTCTTAAAGATGTTAGATATTTTCATAGTCATAAAAATGAAAAGAGAAAAACTAAGTCTAAGGGGAAAAATTTTTAATCTATTAAATTTCATATTCAAAAGACAGTAAGTTTAAAGCTTTGATTGTAGATAGTACTACCTTTTTAAAATGTCTGCCAAATTATAACAATGGATATTCTCAAAAATAGTAGTGAAGTTCTTCTTAACCCTGAAATCATCCATGAACTGGGTAATATATCTCTGTTCACTATTGTAAAAAAAATAATAATAATTCTCATTTATTAAGCATTTCAGTGTGTCAGTCTCTCTGCCAAGCACTTTATGTGCATCATCTTACTTAATTCTTACCACCTTACAAGGTCATAAGAACTTATTTATCCCCATTTTAAGGAAGAATCCTGGACTTACAAAAGCTGTGAGGGGTAACTCAGTCATGACACCTACACACACACATAAGAAATGACCACAAGTCGTGATTTTATCCACTACTGTACACTTTCCTTTGATGATAAACCCAGTATTTTGAAATCAGCTGAGGGATATGTCAACACTGATGAATTAAAAGCCAAAATAAACTTTATTTATTTGAATTCTCATCTGTTAGATGAGTATTCAAATAAAACCCATTCAGTGTTCGTTGGCACCAGCCAATAACAGTACTCATTCTTTCACTCACTCTACGAGTAACCAATGTGTGATCATCAGTGCTCTAGATTAGCACTGTCAAAAGTAACTTCCTTCGACGATGACAATACACTGTACCATCACTGTTCAATACAAGTGTTGAACACCTGAAGTGTGGCTAGAGCCACTGAGAAACTGAAATTTTAATTTTATTAAATTTAAGTTAGTTTATATTTAGGTGCATAAAGCCACGTATGGTTAATGGCTACAGTACTAGACAGGATAGCTCTAGATACAGAGAGCACAGTAACAGACAGACACAGACATGGTTCTTACTTTCATGGAGCTTACAATCTAGGGGGCAGCCAACATGAAATAAGTAAAATAATAAATATAATATTACAACTTCTGTCAATTGCAGAGAAGAAAGTATTTATAAGGACTGAGGCAAGTCTAGCTATAAACTTCTAAAAGGTATGAGAGTGAACGATTCATTCTGAAAATGTTATTTCGGAATGTCCTCATTTAAAATCTAGCATAACTAGCAAACCATTGAAACAGAGTTTATGCATTTTTTTCAAAGTGCTTTCAATGTTTCAAGACTGATGCACAAAAACTGTTGAAAAGAAATTTATGCAAAAATAACTGAACAGGAATATTGTTCTTGTCCAATTTTAGATAAGTCTGAATTTAAATAAAATAAAAGAATAAAAAAGAAAAGAATCACAAAAAGTAAAACACCAAACTCTATAAAATGCTAACTTCAGATACTTCAAATTTAAGAACCTTGATTCGATGAGAAACTGGAAAGTGAGAGAAAAACAACTGAACTACTCATTCCACTTGGGCAGCAATGGGATGTTTTTTTATAGGAACATGTCCACTTTCGGGCCAGCATTAATTCATAAATCAAATAAGATTTTTTTTTTTTTTTTTTGCCAAGAATTATAGTCCCAGGCTTGAGCACCTGGAACTGAAACAGAGCAAATGCAACTCTCTACAGTGAATTAATAAGTGAAAAAAGTGTTTGGAGCAGCCAGGGGATGGGAGAATCACCAAAAACCACCATGTTCTTGGACCACATTGTGTGGAGTTTTGTTTGGGAAGTGAAGATGGATTTGTTTGGGTAAGTAGGATACTTGAGGTCAGAAGGAAGCGGAAATTTGAGGAGGGAATTATCACAGGGCTGGTAATGCCACATTTGCATTTCTTTCTTCCCATGCCCACAGTTCCCGTCTCTAAGCACCTGGGAAAATGGTCTGTAAGCTGAGGTAGAAAACTGGAGGGCGAAGCATGATCTGATTGAATAATAAATGTGTTACTCATAAGAACAAGCTTATTTTAGTATTTCTAAATAGCCATCAAAATTCATTACAGCTCTTCATTAAATAAATTCGGTTTTGATTTAGCTAACATAATCACTGTCCCCATTTTAAGCCAACCGATTTTATACAATCAATAAACTAAGTACTAACCTACTATTCGGATGGCTAGCAGCAGTGAAAGGAGGGAGAAGAGGAGGGAACAGCAAGCAGCATTTACATAACATTTACATAAGACTATATGCTCCTCGCTATTCTAAGGCACTATGTATTATTTTCTTTTACTTGTCATAACAAACTTATGAGGTAGGAACCGTTACTATCCTCACTTTACAGATGAGTTAAACTAGGTATCAGGTTTAATGATATGCCCAATGTCAAAGGGCAAATAAGTAGCAGATATGAAATCTAACCACTTTGCCACGCAGAGGAAAATAATGGTTAAAACATTGTTTTTCACCCCAAATCACATGGTCACAAAGCATCTAGATTGAATTAAAGGTATTTCTTTCTTTTTGCTATAAATTTATTATACATGAGCATGCATACATTTATATAGAAAAGAACTAACAATCTAGCTTTACTTACGAACAAGAAAGAAAAGAAACTGGATTCTGAAAGTTTATAAAGACAGGCAATAATCAGGACTATTAGAAGTAGCATCAAGATAAAAAGTCAAAAGCAGTACTGAAATAAGGGAAATGGACCTTAGAGTTTCCAAAGGATCACAAATTTCTGACGGTGAATGGCGTCACCTTGAATGTTGCTGAGTTAAGCCCATGCATACTACAGAGTATTTATCTATGGGAAGAGATTTCCAATTGCATAAGAGCAATCAAAAAAACTAGATTTGACTCTTATATCCAACTATGAAGCAAGACGTGTTTTTAGAAAGATGGTGTAAGAATTATTATGAAAGAAATATATCAAAAAGCAAAAAGAAAAAAGACTATGAAACTGTAGAGATTTCCCATTTTACCTCTATGTAACAGAATACTACATAGTAGGTACTTTTCCTCCGTCTGTGGGAAATACACTCTCTCAGGAACTTCAACAAATCAACTTAAAAGTATGCATTGCTTTTTCTAATAAACCCTTTTTCGGTTTTACTGAGTTTGATGGGGAAAAGAGTTGCCAGTTTTCCTCAAGCACCTAAATTGTCAGCATAGCTTAAACCCAGCAACCCCTTTTAATAGTTTCAATATATTGCACTTCACGAGAGGAACACAACTGTTTCTGAAAATGTTTTTCCTATATTTGGTCTTATTTCTTAAAGTAGTTTTTAAAGTCCATACATTTGTGTTATGTAAGCAGTAGAAATCTATCAATGAAAAGTAACATCATTTCTTAATGATGTGAACTGAAAAAATTTCAGTTTTTTTAGAGAAAATTTGAATCAATCTAATACTACACCCTTATAAAACTTAATTTTTTTATACCTCTTTTACTGAAACTCCATCCAAGTTTCCCAATGCCCTGTAGATAACATCCAATTCAATCGCACAGCACAGTACTCTTTTGAGAGCCGTCCCTTCATACCTGTAAAGTTTCTTCTGTCACCATCCTTGCCTCCTTGCCTCCTCTCCTACTCCCTCCCAGACCTCCCCCAGCCCCTCCCCTTGCTAACTATGCATCAGTCATATCCAATTGTTTTTCATACTCTTGCCTTCAAGAGACATCATCTATCTGAAATATCCTTTCACCCAAAAACCTTCTCTGCCCGCTTCACCTGGTCAACTCCTATCAAACTTTAGATCTCAGTCTTGGGAGGCCCTCCGCGATTTCCCCACAGTAGGACAGATGCCTCTCTCACACATTCCCATAAAACTGGAGACTAACACTATGATGCACTTATTGTACTGTACTAACTTCCTATTTTCTTGTTTGTATATAGGATTTTAAGTTTCTTGAGGGCAGGGGCTAAATAACTTTAATGAATATCAAGTGCTAAGCATAGCTTTTAACATGAAGTAAGTTCTCAGTAAATATTTATTTAACAAATAAAAAAGAATGCCCTTAATTATTTTTTACTTGACTAAATTAAGATGTTTAACTTCAAATCTTATTAAGAAAAGACAGAATGATCATAGACATGGACGACAGGGTGGGGATTTGTGGGGAGAGGGGATAGGGAGAAGTGGAAGACGGTATGGAGGGATAAATGGTAATGGGAAAAATACAATAAAAATAATGTAAGAAAATAAAATTTTTAAAGAGAAAAGGTGGAATGAGGCCCTGGCTGGGTAGCTCAGTTAGTTAGAGAGTAGTCCGCTGCAATACGCCAAGTTTGCAGGTTCAATCCCCAGTCAGGGCACATACAAGAAACAACTAATGAATGAACAGGTAAGTGGAACAACAAATCAATGTGTCTGTGCGTGTCTCTTTCTTATAAAAATAAATAAATAAAAGACAGAATGAAACAATGCTCTAAAAGCAAGAAGAACTTAGTATGAAATATTTTAACTAGTTGAAGAGTTAAAAACAGAAAATATTTAGCATCACTAGACTCTGAAAGAAGAGCTCGTAGGGAAAAGAGCAGGCAGTGTCAACTCAGTTCCCCAGAAAGTCTCTCCAAGTCACTTCCATTCCACTCTGTAAGACAGACATCTCCTTCTGTGTCAGGGGGTAATCGTACCTGCCAATACCCGTGGGTGACCATGACCTGATGTGTGTATGAATCTCATACTGAGACACGCGGGGAAAGAGAGACCAGGGTCACGTGGCTGATTCCTCCCATCTCAGGAAAAGCCTTGTGGCTTGCCCAGCCGGGGTTTTTATTAGGGGTATTAGCACACATTTACATTGCATTGATTATTCATGGGATTAAGCAGAACAGGGGTAAGATTACTCATTAGCAGGGTATTAGGATGTAAATTCAGGTCCGGTGGCAGGCAGGACCAGGTTAAGGTAATATGCAGGGCACAGCAAGCCAGAATTTTTTAAGATACATCTTTGCCAAATTCCTGTTAGAGAATTCCCATTCCACAGACATGATCCACACTTGCTCACATGGGAATCACACAGAGCTGCGCTCAAAACGTGTAAATTCCAGAACATGCGTGTTGAAATCACTGCCACACTTCAGCTTGCCTGCCATCCTACCTAAACCCATCCACTTTCTGTGAGTGTGGAGAAAATAGCATTGCTGGAACATCCTAGATGTCAACTTGATTTAGATCTGTCCTGAGTTTAAAAAGAATGCTGAACGTCAAAAAGTTAATATTATTCCTTGCTTTGTCAGTACTATTTCTAAATCTGTGCCCTTGGACATGTCACTTAAACTAGTGAGTCCCTCATCAGAACTGATTAGGCTGGAAAGTAGGATACTTCCAAGAGTTCTTTGCAGCTCTAAAGCATTAGCTCAGTGACATCAGTGACAAAGGCCCACATATTAGCTCAGTGACCTGCTTCCCGTCATATAAATTTACCCATACAGACCACATGACAGAATAGAGCACAGGAGAAAGGCATCCTATTTTCTTATTTGTACGGAGGGGAAGTTACCTAAATGCCTTTGACAATTGACTGTTACCTGTCGCGGACTTTGTCCCGCAAAATCCGTGGGGGGGACCGCACCGATCGCGTGAATCAAACTCACCCAGAGACACGCTTTGAGAAAAGAGTCCAGAGCCACGGGTCTTTCCCTCCATCTTGGCTCCGGACTCTTTTCTCAAAGCGTGTCTCTGGGTGAGTTTGATTCATACGATCGGTGCGGTCCCCCCTTCGGATTTTGCGGGACGAAATCCGCAACAGTTACCCTCATAAACTCCAAGGCTGCCTACAAATAAAGGTGTGGTGACAGGAGGAATTTTATGCTTTTCTTCCTTTACAATTTAGCTGGTAAGAATCCCTAGGAATAGTACATAGCAGTGCACAGTAGTGCACTCCAACTAGTTAGCTGGGAAGAAAAAGATGAATTTCCCTGCTCTCTCAAGAACTGAAGCTATTTCATTCAGGGATGCTAAAACAAAAATTTTCCCATAAAACAAGTGTTTGAATTTTATGAGACATGAGGCAGTGTTTACAAGAGTGGTACTTTATCTCAACTACCACTGTTGTTGCTTCAAGAAAGGCCAATTTTGCCCAGAGTCACATAACTGCTTCCCTGCCTGTGAAAGTAGGATGGAACAAAGTGGCATACTCTTGTAATGACTAGATGCCAAGACGAAAAAGCAGACTCCAAACAGGGCAAAGTATTCACAGCATGAATCACCACTACCCAAAAATTTTCCCTAAACATATTCACCTGACCTTGAGAACCTTACAGAGGCTCAATGACAATAATCTGCTGCTAGAAAAAAGATAGTCCTGGCCCTGAATGGTTGGCTCAGTTGGCTGGGCATCACCCCACAAACCGAACTGTCACCAATTCGATTCCCAGTTAGGGCACGTGCCTGGGGTGCAGGTTTGGTCCAGGCTGGGGCGCATGCAAGAGGCAACCGATCAATGTTTCTCTCTCATATAGGTTTCCCTCCTTTTATTTCTCCCTCTCTTCACCTCTTTCTAAAAATAAATTTAAAAAAATTTTTTTTCAAGTCCTATTTGCTGCTCCCTAAGAGGAGGGGTTAGCAAATTTAACCATAAGGCAATTTCTTAGCATCCAAAGACAACTTCCCTAGCCCTTAAAAAAAATTGATAATATTTCTGCCAAGAAGGAAAATGCTTACTGGATGTTTTTTTCAGAGCTACTAGAAACAATATGCCAATGCTTTACTGTGGTATTGTGTCACAGTTAAAAGAACATGCTATGAATGTAGGCAGCCTTGAATATAAATCCTGACTCTACTATCTCCCTATGATTTTAGGCAAACCATATCCTCTCTAAGGCTCTCTTTACTCATCTGTAAAACTGAGAATATGATTTTGCATGTGGATTATATGCAAAAGCACACATAGATTAGTTAAGATCTATTATCTACATCTATCTGTTCCTTTATGACTTACCCTAAATACCCTTCGTACCTGAAATTTTATACCTTACATCTATTAATTCCTCAATTCCTACTCCATTTTTAAAGTCTTCCCTGAATAATTCAACCTTAACAACATCTGGTCATTCAACAATTATTTATCATGTGTAGCATTTTTTTAATGCAGCTATGGAGAATCACTCTGATTTATTCCTTTGTATCTCTAACACAGCTCCAAGATTTGACAAACTAGCACAGCATTTTACAAAATAATTCCTGTGCTAAAGCCGTGCTATAGTTTTATACATGTGTGCTAAAAAAAAGTTCATAGAATTTTAGTGACCAAAGTGGATATTACCAATGTAGATTTCCTCTAAAATTGACACAAATGGACACCTGACACATATGACTCTTATCTGAAGCAAATTTGATGCAAAATAGCAACTAATTCAGAAATACAGAAATGAATTAATTTTTTAAATTTAATTAGCAGAATTTCTACAGTTACAATTAGATAAGACCTCTTCAGTGTTAACTGAGCTGAAATACCAATGAAAGGATTGCTCTTCGTGTGGTCATGTATCAATAATGATTTTAACATTTGATCTGAAAAGCAGAACTTTTGGTAAAAGGACGCCTATTTATATCAAGGAGGTTTAGAACTGACTCAGAGGAAAAAGTATTATCCTCTGACTCACTAAGACCACTTCCTGAAACACCCAATGTTTTTCTTGGAAGGAAGTCTAACAAGTGCCATTTCTGTCAAACAATCATTAGACAAAATTGAAGTCCAGTGAAAAGGACAAGAGACATATCTTCCTAAATCTACCAGTTTTAAAGCAGAGACCATCTCATACACATACATTATCTGGTCATGAAAGGGAAAACTGCAAATGCAGGCAGAGTAGGTGATCCAAGTTATACGATAATGAACAAATCACTGACAACTTACACATGTCCCTCTTTATACCATAATCTCTTAATGCTAAAGAAACAACTTTATGATTTTAAAGTAACTAATGTTTTTGGCTTCAAAACAGTCACTTTTTTTTCCAAAGTAATTTGCTTTTCTCCACTCTGAATTAACTGTGTGGTCAATATTTAATAATAATTTAGAAAAACAGTAAATAACCCAAGTGCTTATATGAGCCAAACATTCTTATATATTCTTAGCACACATTAATTCAAATGATAATCACAATTCCTCTAAAAGATAGGTACTATTATTATCTCAATTTTACAGATAAGGAAACTGAGGCACAGAACCATCCTTTCCCAATGTCACACATCATTAAGACCTCAAACTCAAGCAGACCAATGAAGGAGCTCAAACTCGGTTTCTACAAGTATGACTGTCTGTGACCCCCTAGCCCTCGCATTAGAATGCTTGCTAAAACTTAAACATACTTAAGCACACAGAGACACATGCACATGTATAATTACACATATAGACTTATGCACACTTATAAACATTTATGAAATTTGTGCCAAAATTTTTGTATGTCCTCATACATTAGTTTATTAATTCTAGTTTATTATATCAGTAGGATTTGGGTACAAATAATATCAAGCCTTTAATCTACAAGAACAATTACTTAGATAAATGTTGAAACATTTCACTGTCCAGATACATTTGTGTCAGTCTCACTTGTTTTTTAGTTCTAAAACATTGAAAATATCTCACAGAACTATAAAAACACCAAAATGATTCTGCCCTGGACACAGACCTTGGAGGAGAAAATAACACATAACATTTCCTTCTTCAAAATAACAAGCAATTAAACGGAATCTTGTTGCTTGTTTCCTCTTGAGTAATCTAGACTGGAAAGATTTCAAACACCTGACCCTCACAGTATTTTGCTTATGGTAGAAAGACCGTGATTTCATATGTTGAGTCAGCTAATAAGTGTTCACTCATATCTGTAACTGATTCAGAGAAACTAGTTTAAATATTAAATGACTACATATTTCTAGTTCTAAATATTTAAAAAAGAAATTCCTAGTTAACTAATGATGCAGACTATGTACTTTGAAAGAAGCCACATCACTTGACCTGCCTATTACTGAGGAGCAGTATAAGAGAAGGGCAGAACCCTGAAAGCAGCAGCCTAAGGAAACACAATATTCCCAGAGTCGACACCACTCTGGAGGTGCTGAAGATTCAGAGGTGCTCTTGGAAGCCTGCCTTCCTGCCCACTGTGATTTTAGGGCCAAGGCAGAGTATCCGCTTCCTGAAAGTATATCACTTACCCAAACAACATACTGAACGAAATTCTACCACTGGAAATTAATTCATTCCTTTTTTTGCATTTCACATTTTTACCTAGGAACCACTTTCACACTACAGAAACTTCTAGGAATAATAATATATTACATCATTAACATTTTAGTATGAATTATCAGATACTTTCTCCTAGGATAGGAGGAATGTAGGGTAATGTAAGGACAGCCATGAAGTCAATGTGGCCAGAAGTGTAAGAATCTGCAGAGAACTGGAGCAGTGGCAAGCTAGTGAAGAAAATTAAATTAGCCTATTTGGTACTTCTGCCCATGATAAGCTATACCCAGTTGTTAGTAATTAGTAAAATTATGACAGGAATTTCAGCTTATCTATGGAATAATTCTTTAGCAGAAGCAAACGTCCTCTACAGGGAGCAAAACCACGGAGAAACTCATTCAGTATGTGTTTGTCTGCACCCACCAGGTGTGCCTCGCACAAAGGCGTACGACAAGAACAGCGTTTCTCTCCTCCAAGAGCCCTCAGCTTAGTGAGACAGGTATGCAGAGATGATTGCAATGCAATTTAGTACATGCTATTGTGATCTGAAGGATGTACTATGAAAGCATCGACCTAGAGCAGCTGCTGGTGGGTTTCACATAAAAGGAAACTATGGAACCAGGCCTGAAATACACAGAGGGTGCCAATCAGTACATGTACGGGCAGTGAGAGGGCATTCCAGACACATGCAATGCTGGCATAGGGAAGGACGTCAGTTTCAGGGAATAGCGAGATACTTGGTGTGGCTGCATTATGAGGATAAAACAGATGATGTGGCAAAGAGCTTGACACCAGATTGTGAGGGGCCTGGTAGAGTATGTAAAGACATTTGGACTTAATTTTTATAAAAATCAAAACTAGCAGTCATTACTAATTTTTAATGAAATAATTATAGGGGCATTCTGGAGGGCAGACTAGATTAGAAAACAAAGTTAATTAATTTTTAGATCATTTTATCTGCTTCATTCCTGTGGGAATCTTCCCAATTGTATTCCATTCTACATATTTTTTTGGAAAAACTAAGACTCATCTCTGGCACCCCCCTAATTTTTCAAACTCCTAAGTTCTCCAGAGAGCAAAAGGAAGATAATTTAACCAATTTAAAATGTGCCTACCAATAACCTATAAGGACATAACCTACATTTTTTTAGTTATTAGTTACCTAAGAAATCCACTCTATACAGAAATCCAACTATTATCTATCCTATTTTAGAAAAGGTCATTTAAAAAATCTAGAGACTAAAAGAATTGAAGGTTGGTTTTTGTCTGGTTTTCATTTAAAACACTCCTTTAATGGTGAGGCCACCGAGGAAAATGGTAAGGCAGTTTCTCAAAACAATTCAGCACAAAATTACCGTGTATTCCAGCAACTCCACTTCTGGATCTATACCCAACGGCACTGAAGGCAGGGACGCAAGCAGATATTTGTATTCTCATTTATTGGCAACATTATTCACAACAGCCAAAAGGTAGCAGCAACCCAACTGTACACTGATGAATGAATGGATAAGCAGTATGTAGAATATACATACAATGAAATACTATTCAGACTTTTAAAGGAAGGGTACTCTGACACGTGCTGCAACATGGTTGAAGCTTGAAGCCGGGTTAAGTCAAGTAAGCCAGTCACAAAAGGGCAAATACTGCATGATTCCACTATGATTCCACTGCACGTCTACCTAGAGTAATCAAATTCACAGGCAGAAAGTAGAATGGTGATTTCCAGGGACTTGGGGGTGGGGATGTGGGCATTTATTGTTTAATGGGTACAGAGTTTCCATTTGTGAAAAGGTACAAGTTATAAAGATGGATGGTAGTGATGTTTGCACAATGCCACTGAACTACACACTTAAAGATGAAGAAAATGGTAAATGTTGTGTTTGTATATTCTACCAAAACAATAACTAAGGAGTGGACAAACTAGGAACATCTGCAAATTCATCAGGTACAGATATCTTACTGTAGACGAACGCTGTATCCTATTGCAGCTGTCTCTGTAATGTACCAGAGGCTAAAAATTTCCAGGGCAAACACACAAACTCATAAATTAAAACCATCTTTATCATCCTTTGTGTATATATACATGCATCTATAAATATACACATGTGTATATATACTTTTTAATATGAATTAAATTATATACTCCACTTTAATAGAAATCAAGAGACACAATTCCTAATTTACAAGAGCCATCAAACAAACTGTTTGGGGGGGAAAAAAGAGCACTGGTTCAGTGTTTACCAATTCTGGACTGGGAGTCCAGCGCTAATACTACCAGAAAGTGCCTCTTACAGACGCCATTTCTCACTGATCCTTATTAGTCGAATGGAGTAGGGCCCTAAGTTCCACCTTCACACACCAACCTCACAGCATACTGAGGGCATAAAATAAGACGAAGTACATAGAAATTACTTTAAAAATATAAAATGATTTGGGATATGTTCCTTTAGATAAGGACAATATGAAAGAACTTATAAAATGGCTCAAATAAGTTTTTTTAAATTCCTCCGCATTTTTCACTTCTTCACTGAGCTTTTAAACAATCTAATAAACATATAAGATTTCAGGAAAACATGCACTAAATGAAATAAAATACATTAGTATTCCTAAGAGGGCACACACACATACACACACACACGCGTTCACACACAGAGTACCCATACATTCAGTAAGATGGCTTCTAAGGTCAAACTTTTAAAGTGATAAGAGAAGAAAAGACTTAGATCTTGCTTTTATAATTAATTAGTCCATTAAATTCCATACAAATATCAATAAGAAATACAAAAGAATGCTAAAAAAGTTGTTAAGACTTTAAAAGATTTAAAAAGCACAAGAAACATGTCTAATTTTCATTTTAAAAGTTATCGTTAACTTGATGTCTTATGAAAAAATCAATTGTTAACTGCGATAGTTAAAATTTCCTCTGTTCCTGGTAACGAGCCAAGTGACTTTGATAGTAGCTAACTCAGTAATTTTAACTTAAAAAAGAAACCATTAAAAAAGTAACTAAGAGTTTTCTACATTCCAGTACCACCAATCCTCCTTACAGTTTCTGCCGGGGAGAGGAGCTGTCTTTTTTCCCCTCCCTGATCAAAACAAAACGAGCCCTTAACCTCATGTGCTAGCCAACGCTGTTTGCATTACACTGTCTGTTAAGGAAACAGATTCGTGACTGCCAGCAAGAAAGTTCCTCAAACTTCACATGAAACCCCCAACAATCTGATCAGGGTAAACTAAGCTCACGGAAGTTTAAGCATAAGTAAAGCATACATAAGTGTCTTTATTAAATTCTTGTATGATCAACACTACATGTGTTTTTACTGCTTGTTGCCTATTCTTTTTTAACTCAAAGATTCATATTCACGAATAACTCTGAAAGGTTTTCTTTCTTTCTGTCTCCGATTTCCATTTGGCTTCCCACCTAAAGTTATCATCTCTTTCCTTAATTGTTGTAAACCCCCAATCCACCTCAATTTTATGGTAAATATCTTGTAAAGTTATGTACTACAACTGTATTTTACATACTTGGCAAATACGCTACCCTGCTGCCATTCTCTTTCTACTTTATAAATTCCTTAATGCACCCAACCTATAAGAAAAATTGTCTTAATTTAGAAGTTCAAATTTGATTATGAAGAAATAAGCCCCACAAATAGGAAGCATCTGAATATTTAACTTCTTAATTGAACCTTTAGCCTGATTCTCATGTGGGATTTGGTGACTGGTGATCACCCAGAGAACCTGGGATCATGTGTTTTAGTACAGAACACTCCCCCCGCCTCAGCTGGTTATTTTTAGGAAACTGGCTGTATTCATTCTATGTCAGATTTGTTGCTGACGTTGTAATAATGCAAACTCACCTTTCCTTCTCAGAGTCATAGGGCGATATCCTTCATCCAGGCAATCCCTAGACTCATAACTATACAATGAACTGCAAAGTGAATGTCTGTTCATACTTCATGAATTCATGATCTTGTTGAGGACTCATTATGTGTCATTAGGTACTGTATGTATGAAGCTGGATAAACAAGGATGAACAAAACAGATGTAATTCCTGTCCTCAGAGTTGTTAGGAGATACAGTGGCCTTTTTAGATATTTACTTGAACATGCTAAGCTCTTTCCATCCTCAAGGCCTATCGATCTTCTGTCTGGAATAATAATCCTCTATGTCTTTGCCTGCCTAACTCCCGGATCTCAGCTTAAATGGCCCATCTGGAGGAGTCTTGCCCTGACCCACCCATCTGTATTAGATCCCTCATTACATGTTTTCATAGTGCCTTGAAATCTTCATAAGGCTTTACAATTAAACATATGGGCCAATATTTGTGTAACATCTGCTTTTTTAAAATCCACTGCTTCCTGGTACACTTCTATTGACACAGAACACACTTTTCTGTTTGGTACTTTATACTGACAACATTTTAAGCCTCATTCTTCTTTGGGGGTGACCATCATTTTAAGTTTTTAATATGAGACTTGGATTTTTCTTTACATTTTCTTTACAACTCTAAATACAGTTTATCCAAAGACCTTCCTTCATATGCAAACACTATAATAAAATTACACAGTTCTCCAACCAATCCTTTTCTTTGTGTATAAAATTTAAATGTTTTGTTTATACTTTAGGTACTAGCTAAAGTTATTACAAATGTCCACATCTGATACCTAATTAGATATTTTCAAGCCAGAATTGTGAGTAGTCATATTCAATTTTTACAAACAAATTCTCTCCACTATTTTCTTATCCCTTCTCTGGGAGACAGACAAACATGATTCCCACTACTTAGTAAATGTGAAACCTTAAGCTTACTTAGCATCTATGAGCCTAGTTTCCCCCTTTGTAAAGTAGTTATAATCCTTCAAGGTTATAAAGTCCACAAAGCCCCTAGCAAAATACCATACTAAATAAATATCAAGTCCTTCCTACATGTAAGGGGGGAAAAAGTACACGTTAGAAAATGTAGCCCTCTATTTACTCCACTATAATACCAGTTTCTATTACTTAACATGATTTCCTAAAAAAGATGGAGTGTAACTTTTGCTTCATGGGCTGTACTTCAGTTCAGGGTTGACAAAAGTTCTGCAAGGGTCAACTTTGGGGTTTGTGGGCCACATATGGTCTCTGTTGTTATTCTTCGTTTTCATTTTGCTTTTTAGTAACTTACCAAAAATGTAAAAAACCGTTCTTAGCTCAGAGAGGAAAACAGCCCCACTAGCCACAGTTTGCTGGCCCTTGCTTCAAGTTCATAAACACTCATTAATTCCACCATTACGTATCCTATTATCTGTATAATATTTGGCTCTTAATCAACACTCAACTGAAGAACTGATCTATTTACCAAAACTCCAGTTCAACAAACACTGATGAAATACTTGTTTATGTGTGAGGTAACTGACTACCTAAAGAAATAGTGATAGGTGCTGTAAGTACAAATAAAGCCTTGTGAGTGAGGGTTTTCACTAGCGTCTTTCCTCTCTTTCTCTCTCTGTGTGTGTGTGTGTGTGTGTGTGTGTGTGTGTGTGTGTGTGTGTGTGTGTGTGTTTCTGAGCCTACTACCAATCAGAACTTACAGGATAATCAGTTTATTATGCTCATGGCCTCAGATCTCTCTTACCATATGCCTGTGCTGAAGCTGGTGCTCGTTTATGAGAACCTGATTGGGCTTCATGTACCAGAGTTAGAGGCTCCTACTGCTCATTCTCCATTTGGCTCCCTCCTTTCAGTTGTGACAGTCTTATAAATTCACCTTTTTGTCCCCAACTTCCAACACAATCATTTCTTCTTCTCTTTTTAAGTCCACCTCACTTCTTTTATTGCCAATTATCCAATTTTTCTCCCTTTTTAAATGCGATAAAACTCTGAATTTGGAGTTTGTTATTAGTTTGTTACTGTTCTGTCTCTGATCATCTGTGTATTTTTTAGCCTAAGTACCTTTCTTTCTTCATCTATTATAGGGGTCAAAAGAATTTGTGATGTCAACCTGACATAGTTAAGTGTAGAGGAAATGACACATCGGAAGTTATTTATTTATAATCTACAAAGTACTCTAAGAGGCCACTAAGGTCTGTGGCAAAGAAGTTAGACTTGATTTAAAAACTGGCCCTGCCATTTATATCTATGAGTTTTCGACCTTGGGCAAGTGAATTAATCTCTGTAAGCCATTTTTTCCTCGTCTGTAAAATAAAGACAGTAATAACGCCTACTTTCTAGTGTTTGTAAAAATTACATAACATAATCCATGTCAAGACATATAGTGCCTAGTACACAGCAAAGGCTCCAAAAAAGTTAAACATAATTTTTATTATTTAAGGGTAAGATATATTTTCACTCCAGGGGGCCACAGGCCTTTCACATTAACTTCGTCTCTGCTTGCTTTTGAGCCTATTTATTTCCACTAGTAAATGCAGCAACCCCCCTTCCCCTGCCCCCCGCTTTTTAACAGCACTGTTTAAACTAGTTCTTTGACATTTTGCTGTGTGGTACTGTGTTCTTCCTTACAGGGACTATTTACTGTCTTTCACCGTTAAAAGAGAGAGGAGAGGGAGGGTTGAAATAAAGAGAGAGAGAGAACTATGAGTTCATACTTGGTATGTTATCAATTAGTACAATCGGTTGTGTTATAATGTAACATGTGCATTCCTAAAAATCACGATGCTATGCAAAAATTGTGTCATTAAAACCCTGGGGTTTATGGGAATAATGGCCATAAGTAACACATAAAAAAAGAAGACAATCTAATAAAAACCATAGCATAGTTTTACATATGTTAAGTGGTTAAAAAATAAACATGGAAAAAGCTTAGGTCTTGAGAAAGACCTAAACTTTGCTTTTGGAATTGGCTGTCCAAAAGGTTGCAGCCTGTGAGCTACTGTGAAATGGGGGAAGAAGAATTATCTGAAATTGGAGGGAAATTTATAAAACAAGATATGGATGGTCGTAGCTTATAATACGCAGTGAAGTGAGGCAGCAGGAAGATACCTGAGGTGTGCGTGCGTGCACTTTGAGTATTCCTACGTGGCTTGATTCAGCTAGGTGAAGTTTTCTGTGTCCACCTACTACTACTGAGATAAAAGCACACATAAATGTAACATTTATCATATATTCAAATTATTCCCTCATATCAATAAGGTAGGAATAAATCCTCATTTTCAAAACAAGCATGATACTGCTAAAAATACTGACAGTATTTATTCCCTAACTGTAAACTTTTGAAAAATGTTCTCATTCAGAACTATAGTCACTATTTACAAAGCCTATGTTACTCTTCAGTTTCCTATGCAGCCCGAAGCCTACCTAGAAAACGGCTTCCTTGTCAGTATTCTTTCCTTGTCCATAGTAAGCCACTAAACATAATCTAAATGATTTCTTAATCCCACTTTGACAGTTTCTTCAGGTTTCACCGTTGAGAACTCTGATTCAGACAGCCATGCCATACTTGTTTAGATCTCTAGCTGACCCTCTGTCCCTAAACGTCCGTTCCAACAGAGCAGTGAAACTCGGGTGGTCAAGAACTCACCGTCATGTCATTTCATTTATTCAGTCACCCAATATTGACAACGAGAACCTACTAAATACAAGATGGGACATACAAGATGAAACCATAGCCAACCATCAAAAGAGATGCAGGCTTAACTCAGCAGGTCATTTAAACTCGATTTTATAACAGGAGACGTAAAGTATTATAACACATGGAAAAAAAACACCAAGACAAGACAGAACAAAAAGTACCTTAAGAAAATGCAAAAAGTACATAATAGATTACCTTCGATGTTGAAAGAAGGGACCGGAAGAAATTTAATGAGGGTGAATGGTAGATGTCACGGATGAGGTGAATTCTGGATGTTAGACAGAAACTTTCTGATTGTGGTCTGAGTAAAGAGAAAGACAGGAAATGGGAGGTGTAAAGCATTAAGATCAAGAAGCTTAGGCCATAAATTAAGCGACATGTCTACAAATAATAAGTTACATACCAGACTTTGAGTTTTATATGATAGGAAATGAGAAAGCTGCTGACAAGTTTTACCAAGAAGAGCGCAACATAGTTATGAATGGGCAGAAGGGAGCCCCGTTGGTTTTCACAAATCCAGGCTTTGAATAAATTGAGAGACTACATTCAGAGTCTTTGGAAAGAGAGGCAAGAGCAGCAGGAGGGCTTTTCCCAACTACAATCCCAGGCTTTGTGTCCAAGATTGATATTCATGGGCTCTACTTAATGGATACTAACTGTGTCATTTGGTCTGGCAAATTGTATAAAACAGTGGAATAAAGGAAAACTACCTGCAGATGAGGGCAAAGTGTTTTTTTACAAACAATGAGAGAAAACAAAGACTGCAATGCAACCTAATAGTAATAAGAAGTCAGATATTTAAATTTGATCATTAAGATCATATAATTAGTAAAAATTAAATAATATGGTTCTGGAATGCATAAATAACTAACACAATGTATTTTTAATACTCAAGAAACTATATACCAATGTTCCTAAAAGCAAAGTCTTTTTTGACAAATATTCAGGCAAGATTCTACAACAAACTTAAGAAACAGACACAATTCATCTCAGATTTTACATTACCAAGTACAGAGAGACAATATTTTACAAATTGCTTAAAAATTTTTAATATATTGAGAATTAAAACTATCACGTGTCCTCTAATCAAATTCCTAAATCTGGTTAATATGTTCTACAGATAAGATTCTGTATTCAAATGCCACAACTTTTAACTAAAATAAAAAGCTTAATTTTTCACACAGCTGAAAAGTCCATTTTAAATGCTTACATATCAAATTAAACAATTAAAAACACACACACAAACCTAACTCTATAATTAAAAAATTTAAAGAATACTTTTTAAGTTATATTAGAACTATCTTATAAGACTGTATGATAATCCATTTTATTATATCATCTGCACAAAATTTTTATACAATTCAACTAAACTATTATTTAAAAGTCTAAAGGCTTCCGGTCAAGATGGTGACGTAGGCAGACATGGCTCGCCCTCTTCACACAACCACATCAAAATTACAACTAGAATATAGAACCGTCACTCGGGATGGTTAGAAATTGAGTCGAATAGAAGTCTGACGACTACAGAACTGAAGAAACCAAATCCATCCAGACTGGTAGGAGGGCTGCGGATGCAGAATGGGCTGGTCCCGCAGCCATATGGATAAAAATTCAGGAGGGATATCTCAAGAGTATGGAGTCCCAGACCCACACCAGGGCCCCCAGCCCAGGATTCCAGTGCCAGGAAGATAAATACCCACACTTCTGGCCGAGAAAACTGGAAATCTATTTGAAAAAATAGTGAAAGAAAACTTCCCTAATTTGGTGAAAGAAATAGACATGCAAGTCCAGGAAGCACAGACAGTCCCAAATACGATGGATGCAAAGAGGCCCACTCCAAGACACATCATTATTAATGTTGCCAGGTGGGAGAGGAGAGGGAGAGAATGGGTGAAGAGGTGAAGGATTAAAGAAGTACAAATAGGTAGTTACAGAATAGCCATGGGGATGTAAAGTACAGTACAGAAAATGGAGCAGCCGAAGAACTTACATGCATGCATGACCCATGGACATGAACAATGGTGGAGGGATTGCCTTACAGAGCAGGGGACACTTGGGTGGAGGAGGGCAATGGGGGGAAATCAGGACAACTGTAATATCATAACCAATAAAATATAATTAAAAAAATAAAAGTCAAAGTATAATGAGCTGAGTTTTGTTCCCTTAAAACTCCAAGAAGTTCTTCTAAGAAAACTTCACACCTACCTTGATGAATCAATGACACAATTTAATTGAAAAACAAACTAAAAAGGAGACTTCTCTACATAATTTATTTCAGAATTATTTACATAGAATATCTTATCCTCTCCATAGTCCTTTTCTCTTACACTATTTACTTAAATTGAATAAACTGTTTCCAAGTTTAACTGCTGAAAAACAGAAACCTCTTTTAAAGCACTCCAGGTAAAGTAGGTGCAGGGACAGCCTCCTTTAGGGGTCAAGGGGAGGAGGTTAAAAAGCAAAATATTTTATATACCATTCCCAGAGCATATATGAAATTTATACTCAACGTGATACTAACATTTGCCTTTAAATTTGGCCTGTAAAGTTGCCCAAAGCTTTGCAGCAACAGTAAAACTATATATCAAGCCATAACTTCTCAAGCCGCCTCACCCATTTATGCTACCAAAAAGCTGCATTCGAGGTCAGTATGGGTAGTGAGAATTTGTGTACATTGATAATTGTCCTTATTGTATAGAAATAAGGAGACACACTAGAAAGAAAGAAATATTTTCAAGAATGTATTTCAAAAAGAAGCAATACAGCCAAAAAAATGGCACTTTAACTCAAGAATGCATTACACTTCCCAGCATCAAAACAGTGATATAACCAGTTATTTACTTTTGTTCTTTTTCTAATATACTGTGATACAATATTATTAGCTCTTGTTTATTTCTAAATACTAAAACTTAGTCTTGCATACCCAACTCCTAGTAACAGAATAACAAAAAGGCTCTTCCTGAATTAAACTAAATGTAACGAATAAATCGATAACAGCTATAAAAATAGATCTATGTTAAAATATATATATATTTGTCACTAAAGTCAAATTTTATATTTAAAACATAATTATAAAATTGGATTTTTTGAAAGAGTTGTTCTTTAAAAACTCCCATTAATGGACTATTTAAACGTTTACAAGTTCCATTAACATACATGGGTTTAAAAAAAAAAACAAACTTTAAATACACATATTCACTACATTTTAGGTCCAAGAAAATGTTTACACAGAAATTTGGCAGTGTTAAGTCTGTGGACTCAAAGCCAATAACAACCGGAGAAGGTTGAACTTGGTTAATAAGCAAATTTTCATAGTACAACTAGCATTATATAAACAATCCAAAGCAGTTAATATTTTATAGGATAATCACAGTATTTTGCACATCACACTAATTTAAAAATAATTTTATGAAAGCATGATATGTCTGGACTTTCTTAACTGTTAATAGTCAACAGATTTCTTCTTAGCTATAATTTTTTGGGGGAAATTATCTCTTAAACACCATGACCTAAGGGAAGGAAATCCTTTAAATTCCCATCTCCGTACACAAGAAGCCAGGAGGCAGGACCCTGTGTAACCTGAGGTACTAATTTCACCAAATTCGGAATCCACTTGGAATATCAAATGGGAATTTAAAAGACTGTTAAAGAGCTTACCAGGACTAAAAGTATTACTACTATGTGTTTCAAGGTCTACAAATATCCTCTACAATAATTATGCCTTTGAGAGCCCTCCTTAGCAAAGAAAATATTCCACAAACTCAAACTTACCTACCCACAGTTCAGGCAAAACTCGTCTAAGCAATCATCCAGGGCAGTACTGAGAGGACATTCTCTCAGTTCACTCTTGGTGCCAAGTGACCTTTGGTGTATCAACAGAAAGGGTGGGGCTGGAAGCTTCAGTTTCAGCAATGTACTACACTGAACAAAGTTTCTTCTTTGGTTTCCCTAGGGAGTTAACTAAGACTTCCTCTTCTTGTTAAGTAAGTAAACATGGCCTCTACTACATTTCCAACTCTTCCCTAAGGTGGTAAATTAAAGCTTTAAATGGTGCAAATAATGATGGCTAACACTGATTGAGAATTTACTATGTGCTCCAAACTAACACTTTACAGATAAACACTAGAATCATTCCCATTTTAAAGAGGTGGAATCTGAGGATTAGAGGTTAATAAATTATTCGTGGGAATTTTAGATATAGCAACATGGTCAACTAAGCAAATGAAGACTTCCCACTATAAACATAAAAGATGAAAAAGAGTGTAGCAAAATTTAAAAATTAAATATAGCCCTGGCTGGGTAACTGAGTTGGTTAGAGCATCAAGGTTGGAAATTCAATCTCCAGTCAGGACACATACAAAAAGCAAGGAATGCATAAGTAACTGGAACAACAAAATCAATCAATCTCTCTCTCTCTCTCTCTCTCTCTCTCTCTCTCTCTCTCTCTCTCTCTCTCTAAATAAACTCAATAGGTAAAACTTAAATTGTTTTACCTACTATAGAGAAAATCCCCTGGTGCCAATCCAAAGCAAGAACTGATGGCCAAAGCGGTGAGCACAAAAGCAAATACTGCCAACTGTGGCTGCCAGGAATGATCACTGGAGTCTCTTTAGCGTGTACTGCTAATTGAAATTGGTAAGGAGATGCCCTCTCAAGGAGAAGCGATCAGAATAAAGTGCTCTCTCAAGACAGCTAGATTTCCAGCCCCGCTTTTCTTCAACGCTGGATCCACCATGGACAACTATATGCAGCAGCCCTGACGATGCCCATGCTGGGGCAGAAGAGGTCTTAAGGTACAAGGTATAAAAATGGTACTGAGATCCTTCCACAAAACCAGAGCTGTCTTCAAAGGGCCGCAAGCACAGTTAGAAAATGGTGAGGGGGAAGAACAAATCCACTATTGTCTTAGAAAGATGTCAAGGGAGCTCTGAGAATCTGGATGAGAGGGCAGGGGAAATGCTACATCCAGAAATTAAAACCCTAAGCCTGTGTCACAACAGTTTTGAGGTTTGAATCTTATTCATACAAGAATCTCTAAACTAAGAAATTAAGATAAATTAGGGCCTGGGCTAATGATATCCTTGGACTATCTGGAATAAACAAACATAAAACCATTTTAAAGCAACACTCCATAAACAAGGCCACATGGGATTTCTACAAGCTAGAAAAACTTAATCAAACCAAAAAAAAAAAAAAAAAACCCGTGAAGATGAGTTTATAATTTAGGAATTACAAACTATGTGAGGAAATGATTTGCTGTGATCAAGTATTTTTAAAAAGCATAATTATTAAGAAGATAGAGGAAGGGGGAAAAGCCCATGAAGAATAGGAAACTGAGCCCTGAACAATGTGACCTAGTTGGTTGGGCTTCATCCTTCAAAGCAAAAGGTAACTGGAAAAATTCCCCATCAGGGTGCATGCCTGGGTTGTGGGTTTGGGCTACACACAAGAGAGCCAACCAATCACCTGCGCTGGTGTGGCTCAGGTGATTAAGCACTGGCCTGTGGACCACAAAGTTGCTGGTTCGATTCCCAGTCAGGGCACATGCCTGGGTTGGGGGCGTGTGAGGGGCAACCAATCAATGTGATGTTTCTCTGCCTCTCTTTAAAAATAAATAAATAAAATCTTAAAAAAAAAAAACAAAAAACAGGAAACTGAAAAAATAAGTAGGTTTTACAAAAACCAAACAGAATTTATATAAAGATATGCACACTGCTCTGCAAATAACACTCAAGAGTTTTCATCAGGTTTCAGTAACTTTAAAAGGGAATAGCATCACTATAGATAGAAATTTTAAAACTTTTTAGAAAAGCAATAATCAGTGTCAGAAGTCAATTATCTGTCAGAACCAACTCCACACCAACATTTCTCTACCTTCTCTCAAGCTCCTGACCAGGATGCCCTGCAACTCCCCATTCCTGGGAATTCTGACCCATCCCCCAGGCCATTCTGAACCATCTCCAGCACCCTAGCAAAACGTATGGAGTGGGGACGTGCTGTACCACCAAGATCCCCTTTTCGGGACTGAAGGGTTTATTCTCCAGTTGCTACAGCAGTCAGCCCTCAGCTATTAGCTCTCTTGAGAACGGCCTTGCTTGAAGAGTCTGCTCACGTAAGCTCATGCTCCCTTCCCAAGGCAGCCCACATCCAAAGATGGGTGAACATGGAAATACAAGGGCTTGGACCCTTTCCCCAACTAAGACAATGGTGAAAAGCACTTCCAGTTTCAGAGCTCCCCATGGGGTCAGACCTCCACAAGACTGCATGGCAGCCTAACTTCCCCTCTGCCCTCACGGTTTCTTCCTTCCCTTCCTTCCACAGGGTTGAGCCCAAGAGGACTGTCCAGTGTAATTCCTGCACACTACTTTCCATCTCAGAGTAAGTGTGCTGGGGAACCCAGACTGCCCGAGACAAAAGAGCATCAGGGAAGAAAAAAAAGGCAGCGTTAGCAAGGGAGCGAGACGAGAAAAGTAGCCCTGGAACCACTGCGGAGGACAACAGAAAGTACTAATATAATCTCTTTCATGAGACTGCCAGCTGCATAAGAGAAAGCCTTTTTCAAAGTGAAAAATATAATCACAAAATTCCAACCCCACATTTCAATGTATCGTGGAAACGAAAGGGATGTTAAAAGATATCCCAATTCCAACCCCCGTCATTTGAAGATAATATCTCTTAGGCCCATGCGTCTGCTAAATGCCAAAAATGTTACTGTTTGGAAACAGGCCCATTTATTCTTCTAAGACAGTCATTTGCCTAATAAGTTCACAAGTATATTTAATACCCTGCTGTTAAAGTAACAGGGTTCTGATATATCTTTAGGCTCTAAAACATTGGTAAAGATGTTAATGACAGTTTCAGAGAAGGCTAATCTGGTACACATTGGTATACTACTAACCATTATCCAGTATACTCATTAAAAAACTGCATGGACTAAAACCATAATCATTCATGTGCAAACTCAGGACACCAATGACATGGTACAAATCTAACCAAAACTCATGGGTATTTTTTGATTCCCTCACCTTTCTAAGATACGGCAATTAACAGAAGTATCTATAAGGAATATCATACGTTTGGAACATTGCAGATTTGATTATCAAAGATTTTTCCATTAGTCGCTGAAGGAAGCTGGAAATTGCACATACATACACACGTCCCTATCAGTAACCCTGCCCTACACTCCACACTTTTATAACCACAAATATACTGGCAGATAAGACAGGCTGGAGCTAAACCTATTACCTAAAACTACTGGATCCAAAATGATAGGAAGCCATTCACATAAATTGTTACGACAGCCGAGTAGAATGGATGAGCAATGTCACAATCCATTCATCTTGGAGATAGAAGCACAACTTTGCTCTCAGTTCCTAAACACTTCAACTTCAGTTCCTCATTTGTGAATCATTCCTTCCTCTCCCAAGACTCACTATCTGCTTTCTCTTCTCTAAACCAACACTCCTTTTCTTCTAACTTTAAAAACCCTTTTTTAAAAGGAGTAAGGAATTAATGTGCAACTAACAAAACAGATTCCCTGATTTTTAAAAGAAATTTTAAACGACATATTGACAAATCTCAATTATATACAAGCTAAGTAGCTAAATGTGTTTGGGTAGAATGACCGACCAAATGCTTTAACAACTTATCTGGAAGAAGAATAGGAGACAAGCTATAATTCCCATTTTGGGAGAATCATGTCTAACTACTAATATAAGTACGCAAAAGGGCAAACATGCATGGTTATATAAATAATAGAAAGAACTAACTGGTTCATATAAAAAAGATTAATGATTTACTATGGGTTTGGAGCAACTGTTTGGTCACAGAAACTGAACTAAAGACAGAAAATGAAAAACATATAAATGAGCACTTCTTGGGGTGTTTATACTTATAAACAGCAGAGCCAACATTATTCATTCTTCTCACAAGAGTGGGAAAGTAAGATCATAATTAAACCTTCATGTCTACGGATGGTTTGAGTCTCTTGTAAGTTAGGGAAATACTGATTTGACAAAGATGAACTGCAAAATGATGTAACAGTGAATATAAGTAAACAAAATAGTAATTTTCCCTTAAATTGGCAATGTTTAAGCATACGACGAGGTCTGTCCAGAAAAAGTCCAGCCACTGTTAATATAACGAGAACAGTTTACGTGACATCAATGTAACCTGGCAGCCAAGGAGAGTGGACTGGAATGTGCACGACCTCACTGTACTAGTCAGTGGGGGCTGTAGATGCCATTGAGTGAGCATGTGTACTGTGTGGCCATCGCATTCAAAGTGACTGAACAAGTGGAGCAACAAAACTGCATCAAATTTTACATTAAGCTTGAACACGGAAACTGTTCGGATGATTCAGAAGGCTTTTGAGGAAAATGCAATGAGTTCAGTGCAAATAAAAATGTGGCACAAATGCTTCAAAGAGGATCCAGAATTTGTTGAAAGTGATCCACATTCTGGAAGGCCTGCAATAAACAGAACACCTGAGAATGTTGAAGGTGTAAGGGCTGCAATCAACAGAAATTGGTGACTGACAGTGCGAGAACTAAAGCTGATCTGGGGATTCCAAAAAATTACTGTGTCTGAGATTTTGACACAGGTTCTTGGCGTGAAATGTGTCATGTCAAAATTCATTCTGCAGCTTCTGCTAGCAGAGCAGAAGGAACATTGTGCTACAGTTGCTAACAACTTGACTTAAACCACTAGCAATGAACCAGATTTCCTCAAGATGGTCATAAGCAGATATGAATTGTGGATCTGTCTATGATCTGGAAACAAAGAGCCAGTCATCCCAACAGAAGTCACATGGTTCTCCACGCCCAAAGAAGGTGCGGCAAAGTCACAGCAAGATCAAGATCAAAGTCACAGCAAAATCAAGGTTAACTGTGTTTTTTTGATTGGGAAGGTGTTGTCCATCATGAGTAGGCCCCTCCAGGCCAAACAATTAATAAGGAGTATTATTGCCTCAATGTCCTTTGTCAGTTAGGGGATGCAATACAATGAAAATGGCTGCAGCTCTCGGCAACTGGTGATTGGCAGCTTCATCACAACAACGCGCCCACTAGTGCCTCACTGTGTCCCGCAGTTTTTGGTGAAACATAAAATCATCCAGGTGACTCGGCCCCACTACAGCCAAGATTTGGCACTCTGAGACTTTTTGCTTTTCCCAAAACTAAAATTACCTTTGAAAGGGAAGAGATTCAGACCACTGATGAGAGTCAGGAAAATACTATGGGGCAGCTGATGGCGATTCTAACAAAGGATTTTGCAGTGTTTTGAACAGTGGAAGAGAAGCTGGAAGAACTCTGTGAGGTCCCAAGGTGCCTACTTTGAAGGGGACTGAGGTGTCAATGTCCTATGTACAATGTTTCTTGTATCTTGTATCTTCTTCAATAAATGTCTCTATTTTTCACATTATGTGGCTGGATACTTTCTGGACAGGCCTTGTATACTAACAGAAAGACCACACAAATACATTTGATTATGGATATTAAAAATCGTTTTCAACCTAGAAATCACTGTATAGTTCCAATACATCACACTCTTCTTTGGCAATGCCAATCAAAAAGCCAACAAAATTTTGAAGAAAATGGTGAAAAAATGGAAAAAAGTGATTTATCATTTCTATTCATATCCTAATGACTAAAAACATATACAGTGTAAAGACTTCACCCGGAAACCGAAGGCTTGTTTTTATGCATGAAGTCTGTCACTTAATAGCTCTGTAATCTCAAGCAGGTAACTCAACCTCCCTCAGCCTCCATTTCCTCACTTGTAAAATGAGATCAATGAAATGAATTTGTAAGATCTCATTCAGACCTAATATTCTAGAAGATTTTCCAAATTTGAATTTAAGAAGAGAAAACTTATTTAATTAGATTTTGGCTAAACATAGTAATTAGCAGTTTTACTCTTTTCAACATAAAGTTAATTTCCAGAAAAATTAAACTACCAAATAGTTAGACAACGTAATAATAAATGATGAGAAACTTTTAGTTGCTAAGAGGACATCTGTATATTCACCTCACAAATTATCAAACAACACTTTGACAGAACCTCCAATTTCTGCTGAAAATTCCCTATTTAAATATAGACTCAGCTGAAATACAATAGGTACAAAGAGTTTTTGAGAGACAGGGAAAATGGTTTTGGCAGGTAGTAGCAATATTTCCTATCATTATTAAGATTTCACTTAGAGCTTCTTCATTTCACCTAACTCAAGACAGCATTAGCATTGCACAGAATTGGCTCGGTGAATGCATATCAGAAGAACTGACAAGGTGTTCCTCATAAAACAGCATTGTGGCAGTGATTTCCACACGTGTGTAAACACACAGTCCTGAGAATCTACACGTTTTGAGCACAGCTCCGTGTGACTCCTGTGTGAACAAGTGTGGATCATGTCTGTGGGATGGGAATTCTCTAATAGGAATTTGGCAAAGGTGTATCTTAAAAAATGCTGGCTTGCTGATCTCTGAATATTGCTTTCACCTGGTCCTGTCTGCCACCGGATCTGAATTTACATCCCAATGCCTTGCTATGAGTAATCCTACCTGTTCTGCTTAATCCCATGAATAGTCAATCCTATGTAAATTGCTAAATGCCCCAGATAAAAACCCTGGCTGCGCAAGCCAGGGGGCTTTTTCCTGGAAATGGGAGGAATCAGCCACGTAGCCCTGGTATTACTTTCCCCGCGTGTCACGGTACACGCACCGAGTCACGGCACCCACGGGTACGGCTGGTTCGGTCTACCCCGTGTCACAGCATTTTTTAAACACAGCATCATCTCCAAAATCTATGTTTTACACAAAAAGTTAAACTCTAAAAAACATAAATGACTGGGCCATTTTAGCTTATTAAAATCACGAGCACTTCTGGATTCTTAAGTGCCATTTGGAAAGAAAAAGGCATTTCATAGGAGAGTACTGATGCTTCTCAGAGCATTTTTACCCTAACTCTGTAATGCAGTCAGGAAATCATCATGTGACACAGATAATGAGTCTTACCCTCTCCTAAATATAATCATGTGCTATAGCACTAGGCGGAAGTGAGGGGGGCAAATCAGCAAATACAGAAAATGAATTGTGAATGTTGATAAGGTACTATCTTATCAAAAAATCAGGAGAAATGCCCAAGTTTAATTTCAAAGTCTGAATCCACTAAAAGAATCATCTCATATATACTTAAACAAGCTAATACTGAACAAGCAGCCTTGAAGAATTAAATAAGGACACCTTACAATAAACAGAATAAAATGCCTGTTTTCAGAGTAGCCATTAAGAAAAAGCTGTGTAAATAGCTGTTAGAATGATATAACTTAAGTCATCGTTTGAAAATAAAACCTGCAACTAAATTTGCACATCAAGTGATCCTTGCAGCTTGTATGTTACCAACAGATATGTGTGGTAGGGGGGCTGAAGTCAGACAAGCTGTGTCAGTGGCATGTAGAAGAACGGCGGTCATATAGCCGAAGCCTTTACAGCAACACTTTAATATGATCTGAGCTGAACGCCACAGTGATACACTGATATTAAATTGCCAGGATGTGTATCAGTTTTAAAAGTGATTTAACATCTTTGAATATAACTGAACTGGAGCTTGCCCAGGTGGCAGAATTTAGATACGACCTTTGGCTGAGACGTGTTAGTACAATGAAGGTTTACCTTGGGTTGGCAAAACATTAAGGGTCACTTTCTACTGTATTTTCAGTCAATAAAATGTTGATTCTCCAGACCAATTCTTACTCTTTCAGTTTGCAGTTTCAAGATCTTTTAATGACAATTCTAACAATAGCATCTAATTCCTTAGTATTCCTGACACATGGCTATGAAAAATAGATTAAATAAACCTATGTCAAGAGGTGGCAAGTTGTGGTCAAAAGAGCCATGGATTTGAAACCTAAAACCTAAATTTTTTTCCTTTGCCTCTATAATTTAGAATTACATGACCTGAAACTAATCGTTAATATAGGCCATAAAATACAGTTGTAAAGAACTTCAGTGCAATGCAAAACAGGTGCAAATACTGGAGCTGTTACTTACAAATATATGATTTTGGCCAAGCAACTTCACTAAGACTGTTTGCTTATCTGTGAAATAAAAATAATAGTATTTTCTTCATAGAGACTGAATAAAACAACGCATGTGAAGAACACAACATACTGCCTTATTAATATTTACTAATAAACAACTTTAAAAATTTCACTACTTCTCTGAGTTTTCTTTACCTTTTTTTTTTAAGATTTTATTTTTTTATTTTTAGAGAGAGGGGAAGGGAGGGAGACAGAGAGGGAGAGAAACAGCAATGTATGGTTGCCTCTCACATGGTCCTCACCGGGGACCTGGCCCACAACCCAGGCATGTGCCCTGACTGGGAATCGAACCGGGACCCTCTGGTTCCCAGCCCGCGCTCAATCCACTGAGCTACACCAGCCAGGGCTTCTTTACCTTTTCATAGTAGAAACCAACATGTTGTAACAGAATAATTTCCACTGCTTCACTCAGTCTTTATCAGGTCTTTGATAGCTTAAGAAAACTGAGTCCTCTCAATGTTAAGAGAGCAAAGTTGTGTTCATAACTATGTAACCTTCAATATTTGCTTTGAAAATCTGTTTCACTTAGTTTAAATAATTAAGCCTTGTTTCATAATGATCTGTGATTCTATTCAGTCAAGTGTCCAAACCTTTTTATATTTTTGACAAAATTCCCAAAATCAAAATCTAAATAAAACCTTTTCTACCTCAAACTAATTTTAAGGTTTCCCAGAAAGACCCTGGAAAATCTCCAAGGATTTGTCTCTCGCCTTGTAAATGAGAGATGTTAAAATAATTATGCTTATTTGTTATGTTAAATTACATGGGAAGGACTGTCAAATAATAGTAATTATAAACCCTTATAGATTATATGTGTATGGATATATCTTATTAATATAGGTATTACAGAAATTGTGTGAAGTTCATAGATATTTATCAATACCCTCTTTATCCAGTCATTATCTCCAATTGTTACATGCCACAGAAATAACTTAATTCCATTATCAAATGAATTCTCATCAGAACTTTAACCATGACCATTTTTAAGTCAGTTATCATTCACAGACAATTACGGTTTTACTGTGATTCTTCCTTGAAGGTGTTCATAATCAGCCACCGCGAGAATGCTCCTTACCAACGGCATCACCTGTGTAGCTCGGAACCATGCCACTGGACTGAGAATTTCCAGAAGTAATGAGGAAGCTGATGGATTCATGAAACTGCTACCAAAGATCAAGCCGAACAAGAATAAATTACATAGAACTGAGAGAACTGATGTGGATAATTATAATTTTGATGACTTTTATTTGAAACATGGTTGGTTTTTTAATGTTTTGTTTTCCAAATTTAAGAAAACCATTTTCTCTTTTCTCTTAAGCCACTTATAACTTACAGCAATTTGGTAAATTATATCTTTATAAACAGAGAGTGTTTATCTTTTTTCTATGTGATCCCTCCAAAATTTGTAAACTCATAGTGAGTATTCTTACTTTCAATGACGATATAGTTATTTGTATAAGTTCAGTAAGAATCTGTTCTTCTTGAAATAGAACACAGCTGTAAACACTAATTATATTAGCAAGGCTTTGACTACAATGCCATATTTGAGAATGATGTGCACAGAATCAGATATGACCAGACACCTTTAAGAAACTACAGGTGACTTTGAGCTAATGCATACAAAGCTCCTCTTCAAAAAACTGCCTGGCATCTCACTTATGAGCTCCCACGTGACAGATGAGTAAGGAAAGTCACTTCCTGCAAGACCCAGAAACCTCAGGATATTTGGGGAACACCAAGAAGACAAGAAGAATTCACCCAAGTCTAAGTATTCCAGGCAAAGTCTGATGGTGAGTCATTAGAACTAACTTCCTAGTTTCAAGAGGCTTTAAAAGTCCAATCTGAGATTCCTTATTAAAAGTTTCAGCAAAGTTGACTTAAAAAGACCCCTTGGCTGGGTAGCTCAGTTGGTTGGAGCATCATCTCACACACCAAATGGTTGCAGGTTCTATTCCCAGTCAGAGCACATGCCTAGGTTGTGGGTTTGATCTCCATTTGGGATGCATACGGGATGCAACTGATAGATGATTCTCTCTCCCTCTCAAATCATCTTTTATAAAAGGGCCTATATGGTCAATCGCTATTCTTGCACTAACATAAATAATTAGGCAAGGTTAATAAGACTATTCTTACTTTGCAAACAAACTAGTTTTGTTCACATTATCTTAGATAGAAATGGAGTGACTATAAAAACAAAAATTACATTTCAAAGGAAAAGTAGCAGAGCCTTATGGATATTAAATTCTAGTGTTGGTCATTGTCTTCAAGGTTTTATCTACTTATAAACTGGACTAAACCCTAAATTCATCTAGTCTCCTCCAATATCTAGCTATAATTCTCCAAACTAACGTTTCCAAGTTGCCACCCTCATTTCTGACATGGAAATACTAAAATTATTGTAAAACTGCCTCTTTCCAAAATCCCTACAAGCTGCAGCTGAACACCTTGATGCTCAGAGAAATTTCTTCAGAGAAATCACCACAGCTCCTGTCAATCTTCATCCCTGTGGTATCGGCCACTCGGAGAGTTCACCAGCACACCTGCAGACGTCACCACACACGTTCAAACCATAAGGCAGGAAGATCTACCATATTGCCTGTCTCATGCCATCAAGATGCTTTGAGTCCAACATCTAGAAATACTCTCAACAACTGCCCTGTGGACTCAAAAACTGTGTTTAAAGTTTGTTTTAACCCTTAACCTTTATTTTTCTTCTGTTTCCTTATAAATACCTAGAACTGAGAGACTGGTTAATTGGGTTATGTTTGGGACACTCTACTAATCAGTTTCTACACTGTAAAACTTCTTGGGGGAGTTTCAGACAGGTGAATGAACGACACGGTCCAGGACACATTACCCCCAAAATATGGCATCTTGAAATATTGAACATTTGAATATTTCAAGGTGAAGGGATTTAAGAAAACAGCAAAAGCAGAAAGGTCACTATGACTTTCCCTTAGCCTTTCTCCCCCGAAATAGGTCATGGAAGCCTCATGTGAGAAATGCCCTCCCTACACCAAGAGGAAAGAAGCATCCTTGTCTCCAAAGACAAAGGAACACCAAGAAGAATCTGAACAAATAGGCCTGGCTACGTTCCCCCAGTTTACTGCACTTAACTCAAGACTCTCTGACCTATCATATACCTCGTCTGTCCACCCACCATCAGACCTAGCATAAAAACACTCAGGTCCAACTCTTTCTGTAGTTACTCTCTCTCTTTTTTTTTTTTAAGATTTTATTTATTTATTTTTAGAGAGAGGGGAAGGGAGGGAGAAAGAGAGGGAGAGAAACATCAATGTGTGGTTGCCTCTCACATGGCCCTCACTGTGGACCTGGCCTGCAACCTAGGCACGTGCCCTGACTGGGAATCAAACCGAGACCCTTTGGTTCCCAGCCCGCGCTCAATCCACTGAGATACACCAGCCAGGGCTCTTTCTGTAGTTTCTTATGACACTGTGTCATGTAAAATTTTTATTAAATAAACATGTGTGTTTTTCTCCTTTTAATCTCTGTCAGTTTAATGTGCAAATCCAACCAGGAATCTAAGAGGGTTGAGAAAACCTTTTCCTCCCCTACACTCCATAGACACTGTACTTACACTCTCACCAGCAATTGATGAAAGTTTTCCTGTTCTTTCACACCCTCACCAAAACACTGTGTATCACTTGTTTTAAAATAGCCATTCCAATGTGACAAAGTTTTTACACATCTTTTAGCTGTAATATTGATCTGTTTTACAACCATTCTCTCATACGTTTTTCTTAATTTTCTTACAGATTCTTTACCTTTTCTTTCTTTTAGATGAATGGGATTCATGTGTATTTTTCATTGTGTATGTATAAGGCATAAACATGCGTAAGATTCTTCCTCTAGACCAAAATAAACATACATCTAGTATTTATATTTTCAGTGTCAAGTTCTAACTTAGAAAATACATTATAGACCTATATCGATAACTTTTTTAAGGTACTAGAGTAGGTCTTTCCGTACTCTCAACAATACCATCAGCCTTTATCCCTAAATTTAAAAAACCTGTTTATCTTTCTTATAAATTTGATGCTTGTGGTAATCCTTTCTCATACCTGCCTAGATTATCCTAATTATCTTTAGTTTAAAACCAAACGTGACTTTTTGACTAATTCCTAAGTTAAGGTCATTTTGTACTTCAGAAGGTAAAGCTTACACATTAACCCAATGCCACTTCTTCCACCCCAAACAGGGTTCACCTTAATTTTCACTGTAAACACAGAATTAAGTTTTAAGATAACCAACACAATGACTAAAGCATCACTTCATTTATTTAGGGACGCTTGTTGCCATTCTTTCTTTATTTCTTGTTAACTTTGAATATTATAGTATTTATTGATATAACAGAAAAGTTCTACAGCTTCTTAGTATGAAATCAAAATACCACCTGTGTCAGTCAATCCCTACAGCTATAAACTTTCAGAACTTGATGTCAAAATCTAATCCTCTTCCCATACTCCCAGGACAAATTATGCACTTGACATACATATTTCAAATACCACCAGAAAGTCCCTATTAATTGACTTCTACATTAGAAAAGACTAAGATTCAGAAAGAACAAGTTAGCTTTTCTGAATACAAATAAATTTTATCAAAAGTTGTCAATATCTTTAAATATAGAAATTAACTCAAATCAGCTATAATTCCATCCTAAAATTTGGCTGGTATGGTATAAGTATACAGTCACTTACATGGATTTTAAGTAAATTTTTACATGGGTCTTTTACAAAGACACAAACCTACGCACACAACTCCCACAAATTCTCTTGACATTGCTCCATTGTGTAAGAGGGTCTGTTTATAGACATCTCAGCATCTGCGAGTAGTGGATATTGCTTTATTTTTAAAACCTATCAATCTTCAAGCTCCCACCCCCCAAATCAAAATAGCATACAATGCATAAAAATGAGTCTTCACTACACTTTGTGTCATTTTGATTTATTTAACAATGACATAAAATTCAACATCCATCAAAAAAAATTACTCCATCCTATGTATCCTGTTAGGGAACATTAAAAAAAATCTACTTTGTTTACTTTAAGACAAACACTATTCTGCATTTCATTAGGATACCACTAGTCCACAAATCCATGCCAATAAATCAAGATAAACCAGCACAGCTTATGTTGACCTGCTGAATCTCTAAATCAGTTTCTACTCATTTATGAAGTCCGTCAAGTAATTATAACAACAACAAACTTTATCTCCTCACTAAATATGCATTGCCTGAAATCACTCTCAAGAGTGTGTATGTGCATGCACACACTGCATCGTTTACACACACTTTCAATTGCATTGTGCTTAATTCTCATACTTTCGTTACCCTATCAAAAACTATACACTGCCATAGCCAGGTAGTTCAGTTGGTTATAGCATTGTCCCAATATGCCAAGGTTGCAGGTTCAATTCCTGGTCAGGGCACACACAAGAATCAACCAATGAATTCACAAATAAGTGGAACAACAAATTGACCTCTCTTGTCTCTCTCTGCCTGTCTCTCTCACTCTCTCTCAAATCAATACACAAATTTGTTTTTCAGAAACATTATACATCAATGACTCTTAGTCATATGGTGCCTCACCTACTACTCGGTACCTACCTTCTACATCAGACTGGACATCAGACTTGTAGAAATCTCTTTCATTATAACAGTCTGACCTTGGACACCAGACTTGTAGAAATCTCATTACAACAGCCCAGCCCAGCCCTGATTCATCATTAAAGAACAGAGAGATGAATGCAGAAAAAATATGAAAAAGAAAATATATGAATTTTAAAAATTCATAAGCTTGGTCAATAAACTAGTATTTATTATAAGTTTATTGTGTCTAAAGCATTTGTTGAAATTTGTCTGTGATTATGCTAACTGGTTCATAGATAAGACATAGAATTTGCCCTTTAAGTTAATCTGTATTACAGATAGACACACATACTAAAAGCACACAAGTAACAAGTATGTGTATAAACACTGAATAGAGCATATCTCTAATAAAACTATACTTAAGTATAAATAAATGATCAGAAGACTAAATATGATCACCAGTGACGAGTCAGTCATAAAAACTGAATTAGCAGACAGAAAGGTTTCAGGAAGCAAACAGCCACTTCTCTTCCAGTACAGTTACAAAGGCTTTATGGGAACTGATATCTGAAGATTTCACAACAGAAATTAAAGGGCCTGAGAAAGCAAGAGGATTAGGAATTTCTTTCATAAAAAGACAAGTTAAAGAACAAAGAATACAAGCAGAAAAACAACCAGAAACAAGAGGGATGATTATTGTCAAGGACAACAGTGATGAGACTGGAAATGGAACTGAGAATTTTGTATTCATCTGTGGATTATAAAATCCAGTCCCTATAGCTGGCAGGGAAGTAAATCGTAAAAAAAAAAAAAAAAAAAAAAAAAAAAAAAAAAAAAAAAAAAAAAAAAAAAAAAAAAAAAAAAATCACCAGGAGAAGACTGCACTGGGTCAGTAGAATTCAAACACTGTATGTTCCAAAGTCCAAGTAAAAGAACAAAAGTTCTATAGTGATGCATGTCAGGCAGATTTGTGAAAAACAGTCAAGAGAAAAGTACCAGGTTTGTCCAAAGCCTGGGTGTCTATGGAGTGACCACACTCCATAGATAGACATATGTTTATCTGCTGTATGTATATGAATATACAACAGATAAACGTATATGCAGGCCCGGCTGGTGTAGCTCAATGGATTGAGTGCGGGCTGGGAACCAGAGGGTCCCGGTTCGATTCCCAGTCGGGGCACATGCCTGGGTTGCGGGCCAGGTCCCCAGTGAGGGCCATGTGAGAGGCAACCATACATTGCTCTTTCTCTCTCCCTTCTCCTCTCTCTAAAAAATAAATAAATAAAATCTTAAAAAAAAAAAAACCGTGCATACACACACACACACACACACAATGCTTTCTTCCTGGAGCTATGACTGATGTGGTAGGCATTTCTCAAAACAGTGTGATGGCAATAAGAGGTCCTTAAGGGACATTCTGTATCTTTTTTTTTTAATTTAATGTAAGTTATCCTGCTCTCCCTTTGTCTCGTGAAAGAATGACTACATAAAGACTTATTGAGTGCCTACAATGTAGTGTGTACTGTTTTAGGTAAAAATGAAATCACAGTCATTCTAGAAGTAGAAACAATTATTATAATTTTACTAATAATATAGATGTAAAGAAAGAAAATCTCTTTAATTCTGACTAAATGTAAAACCATCTTTATTATGAGTTATAAGTTAGACAAGAAACTAATTTAAACTAATATGTCTATTTAAATTTTTAAATAGATAACAATGACTTTAATTCAGTAAGTGGTATTTTTCCATTGAAATTCACTACCTTTCTTAAACCATCATTCCACCTATGAGATATTATTATTTTGTTTGGTTATCTGAGTTATGCACGAGTAAACGCTGTTCTGAATTTCTCACAAGGCCTGCAGCATCTCGGGCCCCAACTGTTTTCCTGGCTGATTTAATTTCTAAACATCTAGGACTTTATGCAGCTGGTTTTGCTATAGGAGCACTGACCTCAAGTAGAAAATTATTATTCTAGCCAGTTTCACCATTTGGCATATAATATATATCTCCAAGTCAACAACTCATTACCCCAAATTCATTGTTTTGCTTATGTTCATCCGTCCTTATTCTTGGGTTATATTTTAAAGCTAACTAAAACACATTAAACTCTCTTTTAATGTTTGTAGATACCTAGAGTTTAAGACTGCTGCTGTAGCTTATGTAAAAATAGTAAAGCAAGTTTTTGAAATGTTGACTCATTAAAATCAAAAATGGATAAGCCTGATTTCCCTTATCAAGATGCTTTTGTTAATTTTCTTCTCCCTCTTCCATAATGCTTCAACAAATAATGAAAAACTTACAACTGCAGTATAGGATAATAATTCCCTACCAGTGCTCATTGCAATGGAAAGGTTTAAAGCTGTGTGAAATGAATAAGCTCATGCTAGTTAGCACTAGAAGGGAAAAAAAAATCAACAGATTAAAAGCATTGATGTAGCTAATTCTACTTAATTATTAGTTTTGCATTCAAACTACTTGCTTTTTAGTGATGGAAATTTAACTGGATGGAAAAATTAACCCAAAGGGATAGCAACTGGTAGTAAGAAAACACAGGTGGAAAAAAAAAAGAAAACACAGGTGACCTAACCCGGAAGAATCATGGCAACCATAAAACTAAGTAGACTATTCATCACCATGGTAATAACTCTTATAACAGACACAAAAGCCAATTCACAGATTCCATTTTTAAACCAGGGAGCGATCTAGGAGTGTAGGTATGTATATAATTTACACAGTGTCCTGTGCCACGCTAATAACAGTCCACGAGATGAAGCTTAAGGAAACTATAGCAATGGCCCTTTTAAGAACATTGACTCCTGATGTAATGGAAAGATATTCTGCTCCTCAGGACAAAGAATCTTAGAGGATATTACAACACAGTAGCAATAATCAGGAACATTCTTCTGGGTGCTGAGTCATGAAGTCAATTTGAAAGGTCAGGCATTACTCCTAACACAACTCTATCTACTTGAGAAGAGCACATACCTTTTACATGAAAATACAAGTCCAATGTTTATGCTTTGTGACTACTTTGAATACAAAAGAATAATACATATCCAAGATTATGAATAAGCTTAAATTAAAATGATCATTTCAGAGATACTATTTCCAGAAATACTTGAAGCACAATGTATTCTGATATCAATCTTTGTTAGCAAAATAGTCAAGTCAATAAAAGTGTGCTATAAGACACAACTAAGAAAATAAAAGGACAAGCCACAGACTGGAATATTTACACATCATATTTCTTTTAGCATTTCTTTCAACACAAGTGTACAGGTGACAAATCCCCAGTTGTGGAGGTGGTACTGTTTTATCTGAGAAAGTATTTCTCCTTCAGTATTGAAGGATAATTATGCTGGACACAGGTTGGTGGTCTTGGTTTTGGTTTTCTCATATTTTAAATATTTCATTCTATACTCTTTTCTTGCTTGCATGGTTTCTGAGGAAAAAACCAACATAATTCCTCTATAGGGGAGTGTGTTGGGTGCTACTACCCACTACAAGAACAAAAGCCCAGCCGTTCCCTTCAGCACTCAACTCCATACTGCCAGCTTAGTTTAACCAGTATATGTCCTAGCACTGAGCTAAGTACTTGAAGACAATCTGAAAAATAGTTCACGAGATACATTGGAATAGATTGCTTGTGTCTGTAGGGAGGTTAGAAACTAACAGGTTTTATGATAAATAACTCTAATTAGAAAATGAAACTACAAACTTTTCCAGGGCAGGGACCTTATCGTTACTTTGACCTACTACTACTCAACCTTCTCTAAGTCTGCTTCCCGAGTTACTAAGCATTACAAACTTGACAGTTAGGCACACTATACATTTATATCAGTATTAGTTGGTTTCTAATTACTGCTCATCAATACTTCATTTCCTGTTGGTTCTGTGACAGGGGTGTCAAACTCATTTCCACTGGGGGCCACATCAGCTTCACAGTTGCCTTCAAAGGGCCAAATGTAATTTCAACTCCTTAACAGTTAAGGAGTAATTACATTTATACAGTCCTAAAATTACTTGGGCCCTGTTCTATAACATATTCCCCACAATCACCATGTACTCAAGTTATAACACAACCTCCTTTTCTTTATCCCTCTTGCCTTGGCCAGGTGGCTCAGTTGGTTGGAGCATCATCCCATACACCAAAAAGGTTGCAGGTTCAATCCCTGGTCAGGGCACATACCTATGTTGCGGGTTCAATCCCTAGTCCAGACACATATGGGAGGCAAGCGATCAATGTTTCTCTCCCACATTGACATCTCTCTCTCTCTCACCCCGCCTCCCCTCTTCCTCCTTCCTCCTTCTAAAGGAAATAAACATATTCTCCGGTGAGGATTTAAAAAAATTGTACCTCCCATATACTAACTACAAAGAAAAGAACTAAACTACCTCCATTATGTACATGTAATAAGAAAATATTTTTTTAAAAAAGAAAGAAAATCTTCAATAACAAATAAAATCTACTACATGTTAAATAATGCTTCAAAGGTGGATTCACAAATGACAAACTTCCATATGACATTTAAAATATTACATTTAGCCCTGGCTGGTGTAGCTCAGTGGATTGAGCGTGGGCTGGGAACTAAAGGGTCCTGGTTCGATTCCCAGTCAGGGCACATGCCTGGGTTGCAGGCCAGGTCCCCAGTGAGGGCCATGTGAGAGGCTACCATACATTGCTGTTTCTCTCCCTCTCTTTCTCCCTCCCTTCCCTTCTGTCTAAAAATAAACAAATAAATTCTTTAAAAAAATAAAATAAAATATTACATTTACTCATGTCAGAAATTCACCTCAACAAAAACTTCAGTCAACCATATATCTTACAGTATTTTTTAATATGATATGTAAATAAATCCTTTTTGGATAGAATAATCAAAATGTTCTGGGCAACTGTTATCCATGGTTTAAACCGATTTAATCAAATCCCCTAAACAGAATCCTGTATTCTTGCAAATGTTTATTCTCTATTCTAAAGAGTTAAATTCAGAATATAAAATTTTTAAATAAGTTTTTCACCGCTTTAAATGTTTCACTCACTCAGGACTTTCTCACCCCATGTGAATTTTGTGCTATAGATTCAAAGAGCTAGAGTACTTTCTGAACAGAAACATTTTTTCTTATATTCTTGAATAGACAGATTTCATTCAGTTTTATGTAATCATCAGTAGTTTCGATCATCCCCAAACCGAGAGCAAGCAGCCCCTGGAAATGCTGTTATCGAGCCCCTACAGCCCCGCACTAATGCTCCGAAATGAAAGAAAGTGTGTCTATGTGTAGGCACAGGAAGCTGGATGATGAATCACTGTGTACGTCCGTTCTTTAAAACCCGTTTTCATGGTAGAATTTTTTCATCATATCCATAAAATGGAAACCCAGTGAAAAATAGTTTTATGTTGCTTTCGCAAAGGTAAATAGTATTAAAAACTGCCTACTTGAGAGCAGTTAAGTCTGAAGTTAAGCTGTGTATTTCATAACTTTAATACTACTCCCAGAAACAGCTCATTAGTGACCAATTAACCCATTTCCATAAATCTGTGGGAATCTCAGTCAGAGATCTTTAAACCTGGATTTTTTCATCTTAATGAAGATGAATGGTATATCAAAGAACCTGTAAACCATACAGAATTTCTTAAGGTGATCTACAGAAACAACAAGGGACCTGCTGTTTCCATACATAACTCCCTCTGGGCTTTGTCACACGATGATGACAGTTATTACAAGGTGGAGGAGGAGAAATCAGTAATGACAATCATTGTGTAAGCACATACAGTAAGTCCTCGCTTAACACTGTTGACAGGTTCTGTGACTTTAAGCGAAACAGCATAAAACAAAACCAGTTTTACCACAGGTTAACTGACAGAAACAAGAATTAAGTTCCTAAATCATCTTGTCAACATTATCATAAAATGACATTATTCAAGGGCCCGCTATATTTGTGCCCCATACTGTCCTAGGCACTTCCTATATGCTATCTCATTTAATCCTAACAATTCTATGACATAGGTAACACTTATAGCCATTTTATAACTACGAAGTCTGAGGCACAGAGAGGATGCATACCCAAAATTTTATAAGAATTAAATGGTGAAGACTAGAAACCAAGGCCTTTCTACTACATCCTATGTGTACTATCTTAAAAGAGAAAAAATATTGGTAAAACCCCCTACAACTATGTTTCTTTGGACAGGTCAATTACTTTAGGGGAAATCAAAGAAACAACTTATAAGTGAAACTAAGTAAGCAAATTGTTTACTAAGTAAGAAGCAAGATTTCTCAAAGACACAAAAGAATATAATTTGCAATTGTATAAAGAGAACATAGAAGTAGTTGCCAGATGACTCACCCAAGCAATAAATTAGAGGTTACAGTGGCTGACACATAATTAAAGCTGTTGAGCTAGCTCTGAAGATTAAAGGACAGGTCACTAATCACTGTGAAAGGCCCTGAACACAGCCCCTCAGTCACACAGCCAGAAACTGAATAATGAAGAAGTTAACTGTGCAAAGAAAATATAACATGTTCCTCTAGACTGACACAGAGATAGTCAGCAGCTGTGACATCAGACAAAACGTGACCCAACCATCTAACCACACACAGACTGGCGACCACCATACTAGAAGCAGATAATACCTAAACAGAAGTCTGGGCATGAAAACAGTAATTTTACTACCATCTAACCAGTATTTCTCTTTCAAGATATAGGTAAATACTCTCAAAACATAGTTACTAAAAGAAAACATAGTAACCACATTTGCTAAATAACATCCTGGCACTATTAAAAAAGCCTAGGTGTATATTTTGGGAGACCAAGAATAAAAGGCTATGTAAAAAACCTCAGCCTGAACAGAGATAAGATGACGGTATGTATGTGGTGAGTTGAAGAACAACAGAAATAAGGAAAGTTGAAAAGAAAACCAACCAAACAAAAAACTGATGGAGCTAGAAGAAACACCCATTCACTTTTACTAAGCCTCATACCACATACACAAGGCACCCAGACAAACCATTAAAATGCTAGAGAAGGGAAAAATCAGAATGAGACTTTTGTTTTCCACAGCAAGAATATAAAATTTGGGATATAAAAATACTATAAACAATTTTTTTAACTATATTTTATTGATTATGCTGTTACAGTTGCCCCACTTCCCCCCTTCTTTCCCCCCTCACTCCCTTTCCCCTCCCTTTAGTTTTGTCCATAGGTCATACACATAAGTCCTTCTGCTCCTGTACTTCCTATACTGTTCTAACCTCCCCCTGTCTGTTGTCTACCTCCCATTTATGCTACTTGTTCTGTGCCCCATTCCCACCCTCTCCCCCTACCACTCCCCTGTTGACATTCCTCCATACCTCATATAACTCCCTTCAACATTTCATACAATAAAGGCTGGGTGGTGATGAACTTCTTGAACTTGACCTTATCTGGGAAGCGCTTTCTCTGCCCTTCCATTCTAAATGAAATCTTTGCTGGATAGAGTATTCTTGGATGTAGGTACTTGCCTTTCATGACTTGGAACACCTCTGTCCAGCCCCTTCTTGCCTGCAAGGTCTCCTTTGAGAAATCAGCTGACAGTCTTATGGGGATTCCTTCGTAGGTAACTGTCTCCTTTCCTCTTGCTGCTCCCAGGATCCTTTCCTTATCTTTGACCTTGGGTAATGTAATTATGATGTGTCTTGGTGTGTTCCTCTTTGGATCCAACTTCTTTGGGACTCTCTGAGCTTCCTGGACTTCCCGCAAGTCTATTTCCTTCGCCAGCTTAGGGAAATTCTCCATCATTATGTGTTCAAATATTTTTTTCAATTCCTTGGATTTCTTCTTCTCCTTCTGGCAGCCCTATGATTCGCATGTTGGGACGTTTACAGATGTCTTGGAGGTTTCTGAGCCCCTCCTCCATTTTTTGAATTCTTGTTGCTTCATTCTTTTCTGGTTGGATGTTTTTTTCTTTCTGCTGGTCCACT
>PVJI01014422.1:0-44250 GCA_004026765.1 Micronycteris hirsuta
CTAGTGGCAAGCAAGGGTTACAGAAGCTTGATGCAGCAGTTAAATCTAGCTATCTTATTTGGTAAAAACAAAGCACAGAATGTTACATGATTCAAGCTAAACACAAGTTCTACAATCAAGGACAAAGCACAGGGGCTAAATACGCAAGTTGCAAAGTACAGAGACAAAACATGGGAGCTTACAAAATACTGAGTCATAACACAGAGGTTGCCTGTCCTTCACCCCCCGCCCCTCCTGCAGGCGGGAGGTGTTTCTGCCGGGGTGTGGGGGGGGCGGGTTGCTGCTGCCTTCCCAGGGGATGGAGCCTGCCACAGCTCCTTGCTCTCTGCAGGCGGGAGCTGGTCTCTCGGAGTCCCACTCTCTGCAGACTGGGAGGTGTTTCTGAGGTTCAGTAACACAGAGGTTACCTGTTACAATTGATTGTCTCAGGAGAGACCTATCTGCTTGGTGTAAGAGAATAGTTGGAAAAGAAAATAATAGTTAAAGACAAAAAAAATTCTATCCTAAGCTTTGACACTGGCTACTCAAAGAAAAGAACTCTCAGGTATACTAAAGTATGAAGGCTGTCCTGTACCCAAAAGTTTACATGCCAATGCATTGGGTATTTTAGCGTACGTATGGTTGCGTGCATGCACTTATGAGAGTTTGTGTGCTATGTTGGGTAAGTGGGGAGAGGAAATTAATCGTGCAAATTAGTGCTTGACCACATTTGAAAAAGGGTCTGGCTCATATTCAATGCAGGCCAACTAATAAAAGCATAAATTATTATAAACAAATTCATTTTGTTTTTTCAACACTACCTCAGGTTTTTTTAAAAAAAATCATAGGCCTGGTGCCTGTAAATATGTAATATATTCATCTCCTTCCCCTAGTTCTCTGGGCAATGAGACTGTCCAGACAAGGACTTTATCTAAATAATTTAAACATCACATGGAAATCATTTAAAAACTATTTAGGGTAGAAATCCTTCTCCAATGTATTAAACAGAGTACAGTCCAAAGTTCTAAAAACATTGCTAGAGTATTACTAGAAAACATATGACTCTATTGAGTGGCTTTCCTATCTTCTGCTCGGTTGATAGGCAACCTCACTTTAGATTGGAGTTTGGCAAACCATGGCCCCCGGGCTAAATCTGTACTGTGGTCTAACTTGGTAAATAAAGCACAGCCACACCAATTCATTCATATTCTTATTATCTATGGTGCTTCCATGCTGCAATGGCAGAGATGACTATTTGCAGGAGACCATATGGACCAAAAAGCTGAAAAAGTTTACTATTTGGCCCTTCCCAGCAAAAAATTTGCAGACCCCTCCTTTGTTACGCACTGCTGTGGTCGCCTCTGAGAGTGCTCTTTCCCCGTGAGTTCATTTAAAAACAAAGAACCACATTTTAAAAACTTAATCAGAATAGATGTGGAATAAGAACTAAAGTGCTCTTATTTAAAGTGTTCTGTGACACTTCTTGCGACCTCCCACGTGCCTGTGTGGATTTCTGGGCAAGGTTTGATTCCAGTTGCTAGAGGAGATGAGTGAGGCATTGCTGTATTTGAATGATCAAATAGTAATATGAAAAAGTCATGAGAGGCCTGGCAGATCTGAAATGACAGAGGGCAGTGAAAGTTTAAATGTAAGAGGAGTCTGTCTAGAGAAAAACTGAGTAGGGAGGAGGCACAGATAATAAGCTTAAACCACTCTGCAAGACAGGTTTTGTGCCACAGAGGTAATTACCAACAACAGGAAAACTCCCCGTCTAGACTCAACTACAAGAATCCGAGTGAATTTATTTGTGAAGAATTTGGCAAATACATTCATATCGACATTGTCCTTCACATATGCAGAGCCCTCATCCCCTCACAGACACTAAGAATAATGCTCCTCTGTTCTCTTAAAAAGTTCTTACACAAACAGAAGCTCATTTGTGGTTCACTGAGTGTGAAACAATTACTCCCACAAACAGAACAACAGAAAGCAAAAATAGACTCGAGTGTATTTTTCAGTTTGTGGTCTCTGTGTTTAAACACAAAGAGTTAAACAAAATGAATGACTGCATTACACCTGAAGAAGATGGGGAAGCCAGATAACCTGCTGGAGTGTTTCTCTTTGACAGCCATTACGACACCTGTACCTAGAAATATAATTCAGTCGGTTTTCAGGAGACTTGGCTGAATTTTGAATGAGGACCGTTAGCTTCAGGGGCCTGGAGGAAACCAACTGCTGCCCCAGAGAAATGGGGACGGCAGCCTCAGGTAGGGGGTTTCAGCGCTGCAGCTCACCAGTGGGTGAACCATGAAAACAGAATGACTTTGAACATTCTCAGATCACCAAAGAGCTGCTATTACAACACACTGGAAAAGAATGCTATTATGCTTATTGCTGCTTAAAATTTGTAGTTTGGGATGCCAAAGAGGAAGAAAGAAGCTTATCTCCACAGCTATTCTGGATTCTCGAGTAATTTGCCATTCTTATTACTGTGTATCAAGAAAGTGGCAAATTCAAAGGCTGTCATTTATTTCACTAATGGAATTAAAAATGAATGTGGTCCAAGCAGTAATCAATGCCTTGCTCGTTGTGATGGATTATGGTTTGGCTAAATAGTATGACCTTTAATTACCTGAAAAAAATGCAATTTTCTAATGTCTTTGCTGTTTTCTCTGTGATTTCCCACACAAATGCAACCTGTCATGTGCTATATTTATTTAGCTTAAATAAATTTACTGCTTATGAAAGGTGCTGGATTAGCAGCCCTAGAATAAAATTCTTCATCCCTTTAGTCCTTCGTTATGAAACACTTTAAGAGCACTTTGTTCTTTGTTGAGCTCCATGCATTAATTCACTTGATTATTTTTAATAACATCCTTTTATATTGCATAAGTAATGTTATTCTTATTTTTTAGATAAGAGCCCTGAAACATAAAACAGGAGATGTGGCCTGGGACACAGGAAGGGTTAATGCTCAGTGCGTTCCAGCTCTCAGTTTCCCATGTCGCCCCCTGACACAAGCCGTTGCCCCTGGGGTAGAGTGGCGGATGAGCTCGGTGCAGGGTGTACAAAGAAGTGTTCGGTCCCAGGTTCACAACGAAAATCAGCCAGCTTCTGTCCAATGAGCAGTAAGAGAAGCTAATGTTCAACATTTGGTGAAAATCAAAAGTACAAATACAAATTACTCCAAAATGTTTACTTGAGACTGATGTTGGAAAGGAAGAAGCAATTAATCATTTTTAAAAATAAAAAGACTGTGATTCTGCTACTTTTGGGGAAAAGATAACTGTTAGTTTTAAAATACATGCATATGAAGGAAAAAAAATTAGACCCCTGTGTCCAAGTACACTTATCCTATCAACTGAAGAGAGACAAACTGTTTCCCTCTGGAGATATAGCAACAATATCCCTTATCACAAAAGTGTGTTTTCTTCTTATCTAAATAATTTGCAGATTCAGCAGCAACAGGTAAATAATTGAGTTGACTTTTTTCTGTCACAGAGTAAAGTTTTCAAGATTCTATCTACAAAAATTCTAGTAGTTACTGAATCTAGGCATGTTTTTTTTAATTACTGATCATTGTATAGAAAAAAAAGAAAATGGAAGGAAGGAAGAAAAAAAGAATTTCAGTGTTATTTTAACTTCTGTTTTTATTCAGATCTTCATGCCTCTTAACTATTTTGTACTTTTAAAATGTATGTCAGTAAGGTAGGATTAAGGGTGGGAGGTGGGGGTGGGTGGGACAGAAGGAAAATGGAGACAACTGTACTTGAACAACAATAAAAAATAAAATAAAATGTATATAATTTACCCACTTGTCTAATAAGGACTTACTGTTCTACAAGTCAATTTATGCATGGTGTATTATATATAAGGATTCAAAATATTTGACTACGGTACTAGTTGTAAATGCTTTTATAGCTTGTTGCTTATCCTTTAATTGTGTTTATCTAGAGAGATTGTGATCATTAGATTCTTTTTTTTTTTATTATTTAAATGTTATGTGGTCAATAAAGAACTCACACAACTCCACTCCAGGAAGACAAAAAAACCCAATTAAAAAATGGGCAAAGGATACTTCTCCAAGGAGGACATACAGAGGGCACAGAGACATATGAAAAGATGCTCAGCATCACTAGCCATCAGAGAGATGCAAATTAAAACCACAACAAGATACCACCTCACACTGGTCAGAATGGCCATCATAAACAAAGCAACAGATAACTGTTGGAGGGGATGTGGAGAAAGGGAACCCTACTGCACTGTTGGTGGGAATACAGACTGGTACAGCCACTGTGGAAAACAGGATGGAATTTCCTCAGAAAACTAAAAATGGAACTGCCTTTTGACCTGGCAATTCCACTTACTGGGATTATACCCTAAGAGCCCTGAAACACCAATCCAAAAGAACCTATGCACCCCAATGTTCATAGCAGCACAATTTACAATAGCCAAGTGCTGGAAGCAACCTAAATGCCCATCAGCAAATTAGTGGATCAAGAAACTGTGGTACATTTACACAATGGAATTCTACACAGCAGAGAGAAAGGAGCTTATACCCTTTGCAACAGCGTGGATGGAACTGGAGAGCAATATGCTAAATGAAATAAGCCAGGCCGTGAGAGACAAATATCATATGATCTCACCTTTAACTGGAAATAATCAACAAAAGAAAAAAGCAAACAAAACATAATCACAGACATTGAAATTAAGAACAATCTAACAATAGCCAGAGGGGAGGAGGAGGGGACTGTGGGGAGAAGGGTTTTCAGGAACCACTATAAAGGACACATGGACAAAACCAAGGGGGAGGGTGGAAGCAAGGGAGGGAGGTGGGTTTGTATAGGGTTGGGGGAGGGGAGAAAATGCAGACAACTGTAATTGAACAACAATAAAGTAATTTAAAAATTAAAAAAAACTTTTATGTGTAGAACACTCTTGTCTATTCAGGAATTCTCTAATTGGTCATGCGTATTTTCTTTTTGGGGTTTTTAATAGAATACTCATGGGAAGCTTAGCTCTATCATCAGATCAAAGACAGCCTCTGCACTTTCAACGTCTAAGTGAAACACAAAGATAAGCACCTTTATTTGTCATTTATCTTTAATGATTAAAAACTCAGACACAACATGCATACACATTCTCATTGAGAGGGGATCATCAAGAAAAGTACAGTGAAACGGATGAGGTAGTGGTCACATTATTAAGTTAGAAAATTATCCTTTTCCTGTCATTTTGGAAACTCTGCTGGACAACTACCTCGGGAAAAGATGCTGTCCTTGATATAGAAGAACCTTTCCAAATGCCATTCTACTTTTAAATTGTAGAGGGGGCCTCAATTAAAAATAAACCCCAAGAAATTGATCCCCTGACCTATAATTTTCAAATGAAGTTTTCTCCAAATGAAAAATCTTAAGTACCCTTTCTACTGACTCAGGAACTTCTTGGGTGGCCTTTTACCTATATTTGCCCTGTTCTGAGAAAACCTGAGGGCTTCAACCTCATGATCTCTTCTTATTTGGCCTCCACAGTCATTTTTTCAGTCTGACTCATTCTCCATGTCCAATGCATAATGCTCCTCACTTGATGAGTTAGTTAGCCTCAACACCCTTCAAAACTGATTCGTCCTTGGTCTATGACCTCACCAGGCCCCAGAAGAAAAGCAAAAGCTTGTCCCATCATAACTTCACTGGAAAGTCTCAGAGGAGGGAAGAAGAAAATTATGTGAGGCTTACAAAGGAAGTCTTTTTTCTTTGAGAAACTCAGTACAAAATAATACATGAATAGGATTTAATATGGAGGTTTCCCAGCCATTCAATATAATCCCTTACTGACTTTTGAAATGTGAAAAAAAAAATGTTACCCTTTATGCCTAGACAAATACCAACCACTTGAGATCATCGTTTTCCTCTGAAACTTAACTGTGCTATCTTGCTAGGGGAAAGGTGTAAATCTTCAACGAAAGCATCGAGAAACACAGTTGCACGAGATAGATGGAAGGCCTTTCCAATTATTAAAAGGCCCTAAAAATGCTGTCGAGTGAGCTGTTCATCTGCAGGTAAAATGACAGACGGAAGTATTTTGGAGGGGATTGTGAGAAGACTGTAACCTGTCTGACCTGTGGTAGGCACACAATAAATACTTGACATTTGAGTGAGTGTTGAATGGGTAAAGAGAAAAAGTTAGAAAGAATGGAATAGGGGAAAGGGAGTGAAGGAAGGATAGCAAAGAGGAAGGGTGGGAGGGAGAACAAGATGATGAAGACGGGGAGGAAGAAGGAAAGCAATAAGGAAGGAACTGAGAAGGAAGGAAAGAAGAAAAGAAAGAAGGAAGAAAGATGGAGGAAAAGAAGAGAGAAAATTTGGTGTGTAATTTTCCTCCTTTAAAGAAATAACAAGGCAGAAAACCCACATATGATATTTCTGGGGTCCTTTATTTCATCAATAAATCTCCCACAAATTACAAAACCCAGACCCAATGTACTGCTTACATTTGTAAGCTGTATAATAAAAAAGTAAAGAAAATCAATCAGGTTCTATTAACCTCTCAAAATACTGTCCTTTCAACAATCATAATAGAATTAAATGTGTTCCCCACCCCCAAGCCAATGGCCTGTACTTCTTTTATGATCCTCTACTTAAATTAAATATTAGGTACCTCAGGAGTAGAACGCTAGTAAAGGGAGAGTCTTGTCTTGAGGCCGGCTCTGCTGATGTCATTTCTCAGTAACTACATCAGGAAGTGCCTTCAAGAAGACAACACATCAAATGCCTTGCCAAGAAAACTTTTCTTTTTCATCCATTATATTTTTAGTAGTGCAGCTGGGAAATAAAATGACTAAGTAGACTCTTAGACTATAAGACAGGGAAAAAACTTTAAAAAGCACTTGAGTGGCTATTTTATTAAGATCTCACAGTTCAAGAATGAACATTTTAGCAGAAATGAGTCTTGTGTCCTAAAAATGCCTTGCCTGTCTCATGGGCCAGTGATGGCACCCCGCACATTCTGCCTCTGCCAAGCTGTGTAGACACGGCACATTGCACATGTGTTCTGTGTCCCACCTACATAAAAGAGAGATATTCATCCATCCCTTCTCCAGTTTCACAAAGTAGTTTTTAAGATCCAGATAAAATATAAGATATATAAATGTAATTTAAATTTTTTTTTTTAAATATAAGATATAAAATACTTAAGAAGTTTCCAGTATTCCAGACTCCATCCTATGGGAGGTGGCAGAAAGAGTGGTCAAAAAGAAGATTTTTTTTCCAAAGATTTTATTTATTTATTTTAGAGAGAGGGGGAGGGAGGGAGACAGAGAGAGAGAGAAACAGCAATGTATGGTTGCTTCTCACATGGCCCTCACTGGGGACCCGGCCCGCAACCCAGGCATGTGCCCTGCCGGGGAATTGAACCGGGACCCTCTGGTTCCCAGCCCGCGCTCAATCCACTGAGTTACACCAGCCAGGGGAAAAAAAGAAGATTTTTGTTACTAGAAAGTTGACAAATGTGTCTTCTGGCTCTCTCTGTTACTCCACCACCTTTCCTTCCCTTCATCTCCATTTCCGTCACCATCATCATTTCACTGGTCATAAAACAAGTCCACTAGTAGTTTCTACTATATTCACCGCACATTATTTGAGTAAGGTTGTGGTGTGTTTTTTAGATAATAGAAATACAAAAACAAAAAAAACCCAACCCTCCCCCGAAAACACTGGTTATGAAAGCATTTTCAAACACAGCTCTGCTTCTCTTCTACATTATTCTATTTCCTGCATTGATGCATAGTCCAGAAATGGTTGGTAGGTGTCTGGGTAAAACAGGATGATCATTAAGAGCCACTCTAAGTTTACCAAGAACAAACTTTATTCCCTTTATCATTAGCACAACTGGCCTGAAAAACTATAACTAAAGAATTTTGAGATAATATTCTTTTTTTTTAAGATTTTATTTATTTATTTTTAGACAGAAGGGAATGGAGGGAGAAAGAGAGGGAGAGAAACATCAATGTGTGGCTGCCTCTCATGTGGCCCCCACTGGGGACCTGGCCTGCAACTCAGGTATGTGCCCTGACTGGGAATCAAACCGGCGACACTTTGGTTTGCAGCCTGCACTCAATCCACTGAGCTACACGAGCCAGGGCTGAGAGAATATTCTTGAGGGCAATGCAGACAAATTAGGCTACATTTAAATAAACAGGTGGTCATTAGTTGACTATACTCACCCTTAAAGTGCCAGTTAGTCCATCTGGAAATATGTCTTAGAATGTTCTATCAGTTTATATTTTTTATTGATTATTTAAGTGAAATTATCTAAAGAAATGTACCAAATTTGAAGAATCCCTATTATTAAGAACACAGACTCAGCTAACTTTCAGGATTTCAGTCAAGAGTTTATTCTCTAAAACCTGCTAAAATCTTTAAATGTATTCATTTATTTGGAATTGAGCAATGACCATTTTCCTATACTTATAGTATCTTTCTGTTACATGAGATTATGCTTACAACAGTACTCTTTACAAAATTAAGAACTGTTTTGTTTTTCACCAGTTTTTTAAACTTTATTTATTTATATTTAGAGAGAGGAGGAAAATGGAGAATGAGAGGGAAAGAAACATTGATGTGAGAGAGAAACATCAATTGGTTGCCTCTTGCACGTGCCCCAACCAGGACTGAACCCGCAACCCAGGCATGTGCCCTGACCAACAATCAAACCGGCTACCCTTTGCTTTGCAGGATGATGCCTAACCAACTAAGCCACACCAGTAACAGTAAATTAAGAGCTATTTTTAAAATAAAGTATTATTTGCTTAACCATTCTTTAAACATTTTTAGTTCCTACTATGCACTAGGCAGGAATTAGTCATTGAATAGACAAAGGTGAAAAAAATGAGAACAAGTTGCTTAGAGTATCATGTATTCCAATATTCTTTATTAGATATATTACATTCATCATACCTTATTTAATTTTCACAACCATCAAGACGTATATATTTTATTATCCCTACTTTGTAGATGAGAGAATTAAAGCTCAGAGAGGTTAAATAGCTCATGAAAGTCATTCAGCTAATAAATAGCAGAGCTAGGATTTAAACTCAAGATTTTTCTGAAACTAGACCACCTTCTTACACCATAAACAAGAATGAATTCAAAATGGATCAAAGACTTAAATGTTAGATCCAAAACCATAAAAATCATAGAAGAAAACACAGGGAGCAAAATCTCAGACATTGCTTCTACTAATTTTTTTATCAGATGTATTTCCCCAGGCAAGGGAAACACAAGAAAAAAATAAACAAGTGGGACTACATCGAACTAAAAAGTTTTTGCACAGCAAAGGAAATCATCAACAAAATAAAAAGACAACCCACAGAATTCAAGAACATATTTGCTGATATATCTGTTAAGTAGTTAATATTCAAAATTTATAAAGAACTTACAAAATGCAACACCAAAACATCAAACAACCCAATTAAATAATAGGTGAAGAATCTGAATAGACATTTCTCCAAGGAGGACATACAGATGCCCATAGACATATAAAAAGATGTTCAACATCACTAATCATCAGAGAAATGCAAATTAAAACCACAATGAGATATCATCTCACACCTGTCAGAACAGCTATCATCAATAAATCAAGAAACAAGTGCTGGCAAGGATGTGGAGAAAGGGGAACCTTTTTGCACTGTTGGTGGAAATGCAGACTGGTGGAGCCACTGTAAAAAGCATTATGGAGATACCTCAAAAAATTAAAAATTAATCTGCTTTCTGACCCAGGGATCCCACTTCTGGAAATTTACCAGAAGGAGCCCAAAACACTAATTCAAAAGGATGTAAGCATCCCTATGTTCATTGCAGCATTATTTACAATTGCCAAGATATGGAAGCAGCCCAAGTGTCCATCAATAGATGAGTGGATAAAACAATTATGGGACATCTACACAATGGAATACTACTCAGTCATAAAAAAGAAGAAATTTGACCCTTTGCAACAGTATGGATGGACCTGGAGAACATTATGCTAAGTGAAATAAGCCAGTCAGAGAAAGACAAATACTATATTATTTCACTCATATGTGGAATCTAATGAACAAACTGAACTAACAAGTAAAACAAAGACAGACTCATAGATGGGGAGCACATGACAGCTAGTGGTGGCGAAGGTCGAGGGGGAGGGACTGAGCAAAAAGGAAAAAAGATTCATGGACATGGACAACAGTGTAGGGTTCCTGGAGGGAGAGGTATAAGGGGACTAAATGGTAATGGCATAAAATATAATAAAGATTAAATTTTCAAAAAGCAAAATAAAAATTATCATTCTGTTTACTCCTCTATACTCTCAACTGGCCATCCTCATTTGAAATCATAAGCTTGGCATATTTATTCTACTAAGCATCCTTACTAAGTTATTTGCTCTAGTGTTTAAGATTAAAAGGACTAAAAAATTCAAGGCAAACATTAAGCAAGCTAAGAAACTGAAATAACATTAAAGCAATGCATTTACATAGGGGAACTATTAGAATATGGACCATTTCTAGCCTTTTCAAATCATGTATAGTTTTGCCCTATGTGTAGCTTTTATCACCATTTTCAGAATGTGGAAGAAAGTCCCAACCATGGTTATGGAAAGCAACTTTTGGAACTGTTCGATCTTCACACATAAGCTATTTTGAATCTCAGCAGACATGATTCCAGTCCTTGGGTTGAAAAAAATCCATTTTATTTTCCCACTTATCATAGACCTGGTTTTCTGGGAGGGAACCAGGTTAATGACCTTGGCATCATACTCAACCACTGTTTTATGGGGGAAGCCCAGCACAGGGTGTGGTTCAAGGTGTAATATTTCAACAGCCACCTGAACAAAGCACTTTTCCAGTTCACAAGCTTTTGATGTGAAATGAATGCCCTTAAGAAATCCACGTGATGAAACTAAGAAAGCATTCCTGTACTTTTGACACAAAAAGAGGTTTATTTTGATAAATGAATACTATAAAATTATTCAGAAGTTTCTAGGTTTTCAGCGTGCGGCGGTAGGGGTGAGGGGGCAGGATAGGATGGTGAATGCCAGATTCTGAGCATCACCTCCTGATGGCCTCTTCATGTTATTCAATATTGATTTTAACTTTTAAATCTGCCTACAGAAGTAAAAGAGGTCCTGTTGGCATTAAAGATCTCCCTTCCTTTACTTAATGGGCAATTTTGCCAGCACATACAGTTACTAGAAAGTAGTTCTTCAATTTGATAGTTCGCCATCACATAGGCAGAGTGTTTTCTACGCGCAATGGTAGACTGGCCTCTATAGAAAGGGTATAAGCATAAACGTTTTGCTTAAGCATTTAACATATTATGTCAGAAAAATGGCTCCTGAGATTGACTGCTCAATGACTGTTGTAGCATGAAGATACTTAAGGAAATGTATCATTAAATGATTAAAGAATCACTCAAGAAATGTTGAATACTACCGTGTGTTCCAGTAGCGGAGCATCTAGATATATGCTTCATGTATCTAGAATGTCCCCAAATGGTGAGAGCATACAGTGCTTCTCAGGAATCAAATCTAAATAATCTGTATATGCAGTTTGGGTTTCTAATTTTATGGATCAGGAAAGGATGCGATCAAGCGCCTGGTTGAGAGTCAAAGGTAAATTTGTGGCTGACTTTGCATTAAATTGCTTATCCAGAGATCTGGACTTGAGCATTATGTCAGTTCCAATTGTGTCTTAATGTCTCACAAACTTTTAAAAGATTCTTTTCTTATATAATAATAGTAATTCTAAAGTAAGAAGACTGGATTAGAAACTGTGCCTCATAATATTATAGTGAACTAATTAAATTGTTAATTGGTCTAAGTTATATTGTGAGGAATAGTGTAATTTTCTTAAACTCGACCTGGCTAATTATAAATGGATGGTTCCAAAACACCTTAAGTACCTTCTCACTCACACAAGCTCATTAGAGTGAAAATGGTCTCGATGATTTTTAAAGCTTCATCATTCTCCCCACCATCTTCTTGGATTAGTCACCATTTTCTCAGGTGAAGAAGAGACTCGCAGCTGCCGAGGCTACTGCTCCCGCTGGAACGGCAGAAACTCCAGCCAGCCACATGTGGGGGCCTCCCTGGACTCCCTGCCTCGCACCTCATTAAGCAAATTGTCAGCTACGTTTAATTACAGCACTTTTATGACTGCTGGTGATGTAAGAAGCACAGTGGGCACACCTTGTTTTTTTTCCAAGCTCGGCTGTTTGTAGTACTGGCAGTTAGGGCCAAAGCATTTTTCATCTTGCACAAACTGAGCTAATTTATGTGGGAACCCAGACCCTCTCCATGTTGTTTGTACTGCATCAATTTGCAGTGTCTAATGAGCCCTTTTTAAGCGATGGAAAAACCCTCCTTGGTTGCATTACTGAATAGCCTTTTAAAGCCTGCCACAAAAAACAAAGATGTTCAACCAGAAAAGACACCAGGCTCACCTTCCTCCAATTTATTGCCTCATCCAAGAGAATGATGCTCAGGCATCATAATATTTCAAATGGTCTCCTAATAACCAATGGTCTCCAGTTTATCCAATTTTGGGTGAAAAGAATCCACCTTAACTAATGTGGTAGTGGATGCTAAAGGTCTTAAGGAGTCTATTGTTTATCTTTTCGTTAATAAAGATTTTATGTACCTATCAATCTCCAAAATATATAAAGAACTCACACGACTCCACTCCAGGAAGACAAAAAAAACAATTAAAAAATGGGCAAAGGACTTGAACAGACACTTCTCCAAGGAGGACATACAGAGGGCCCAGAGACATATGAAAAGATGCTCAGCATCACTAGCCATTAGAGAGATGCAAATTAAAACCACAATGAGATACCACTTCACACCGGTCAGAATGGCCATCATAAACAAATCAACAAACAACAAGTGTTGGAGAGGTTGTGGAGAAAAGGGAACCCTAGTGCACTGTTGGTAGAAATGCAGACTGGTACAGCCACTGTGGAAAACAGGATGGAATTTCCTCAGAAAACTAAAAATGGAACTGCCTTTTGACCCGGCAATTCCACTGCTTGGATTATACCCTAAGAGCCCTGAAACACCAATCCAAAAGAACCTATGCACCTCAATGTTTGTAGAAGGACAATTTACAATAGCCAAGTGCTGGAAGCAACCTAAGTGCCCATCAGCAAATGAGTGGATCAAGAAACTGTGGTACATTTACACAATGGAATACTACACAGCAGAGAGAATGAAGAAGCCCCTATCCTTTGTGACAGCATGGATGGAACTGGAGAGCTTTATGCTAAGTGAAATAAGCCAGATGGTGAAAGACAAACACCATATGATGTCACCTATAAGTGGAATCTAATCAACAAAACAAATAAGGGAGCAAATAATAACCAGAGACATTGAAATATAAACAAACTGACAGTAACCAGAGGGGAGTTGGGAGGGGATAATGGGAGCAAAAAGGGGAGGGGTCATCAAGGAACATGCATAAAGGACTCATGGATAAAGCCAAAGTGGGGGAAGGATCAAGGGTGGCAGGTGGGGATGGGTGGGGCAGGGGGGAGTGGTGGGGGGAAACGGAGACAACTGTACTTGAACAACAATAAAAAAAGAGAGGGAAAAAAGATTTTATGTATCTAGTGAATTTTTCAAACCAACCCTCTGGAAGTATTGTGTGTGATGCTTGTTAAAATACATAACCAAATAAGATCTCTTCAATGACTTTTTGACCTTTGAATGCAGAGAAGCAAAAAGCAAACTCTCTAGTCAGTGTTGTCCTAATGGCTTGTAAGGAAGGAATCACCTGTCTCTAAGGATAGAGGCCAGCATATCACAGGCCAATAAAACCTAGAGAAATGGAATGCGACTCAAGCTAGTAGAAAGCAAGGTATGGTAGTAAGAGAAGATGAAGCTGTTGCAATTACAATTTTGTGTGCTACAGATTACGTTAGCAGGTTTATACATGTGTTTAAGGATTTCTTCAACTTGTCTATTGAGGTAAAAATTGTACATGGCCTCCCAGTTCATAGCAAATGTTGACTTCAATGGCACCTTCTTGCTTTTAAAAATTATTCTGTTACCTCTACACATCTCGAAAGAGACTTCAAACATCTTGCTTAAAATAAAAACAGTGCAAACTTTCCTTGAGCTAAGACTAGATAAAGGAATATATTAACCCGGCTTATGTGATTGGCTCTTGTGATAAATAATGTTACCCAAGAATATTCGGTGTTATTTCACTTATCTCATCAGTGGGTCAATCACTAGAAAGGTTTTTTTGAACCTCTTCTCATTCCCTCATTACTCACACAGTATAACACATGGAGGCTATTCAAAGTGTAGTTGCAAAATTGAAATCAACATATCCAGCTTCATCCTTTTACATGAGAAGAGAAATTAATTCAGTTAGAAATGCAAAAACTTGCCTCGCAAGGTTTCTAAGCAAGACAGATTTTTCAGACTCACCAACACTGGAATTCAATATAAACTAAAACATCCCTGAGATGAGGGCTGTATTCCTAAGCCAATTTTTAAAATATTTTAACTTCTCTTATAAGTATTATACTAGCATCTCAAAATGTCACATTTTCATTACAAGGTCATGATTTGCATAAAGAGGACCAAGTAATATGTGGCTCCTAATAGTTCTATGCCACATATTAACTCCAGAGTCTCACTTTAATACAGGAAGTAAATATCACAGCTGACAACAGACACTTCTTCAAGGCAATGCTAGAAATGCCCGGGAAAGTAAAGTTCTTCCTCATTTCAAAACTTTCTAAAACAGAAGAAAAGAGAAGGACAAAAAGGTCACTTAAAGGAACGTAGAACTGGAAAAACCACCATTAATGCAATGTACCTTGTAAACTAAACACACAACACACAGTGTTGAAAGTATTTTAACTATTTTTTGAAGTACACGACCTGCTGGCTCGCCCCAGCACACTGAAAGAAGTTTAAACATTACTGCTTTTTCTAGGAAAAAAACTTATTTTCAAAGAGGATTGATCTGAGTCATCTTCAGCAACTCCCCCCACCCCCAATCTGATGTCAGGGGGAAATTGCTAGAAAATTCTGGAGCAGTAAACCTTTAAACAAGAATCAGGAAAAGGGAGATAAGTCAAGTGGGCCCTGACACAACAAGAAGGTAGCATTTCTCCTTCAACACGTAATTTTTGTCTACTTGTTTTCATCATCTTGGGAAAACTTGATTTAACTCTGATGGAGAGAGCTTTTTTTTTTAATCTCTTTATGTTTTGCTTTACATGGTGTGTAGGCCAAGACTAAAACATAGAGGTGCTAGTATTGAGACACAGAACGAGAGAATTGCTTACGAAAGTCTCATGTGTAGGACGGATCTTGAGCATTTTCCAGCCTGGACTTGTTAAACTCAAGGGGTAAACTTCAGATAAACATCTGAGCTCTCAGGTGTTTAACTGAACCAAACCTCCCAAACTTTTTGAGGTTTGCTGATGACTAGTAATTATATTGTCATTTAACAAAAGTATCTGCATTAAACCAGAGATGTTACATTAATGGTTAAGTTCACATCCATTAAAAAACATCATGCATCTACGGAGCACACAGAGGTCTCCATGATGTGTGGATGGGAATGGAAACTAATGTAGGTTTGAGGCCATAAATCAATGTCTAAATACTACCTGTCAGGTTTGGAAGTTATGCTAATGCAGGAAGTTCTATTTCTTTCCAATGTACAGAGGTTAAAGGAGGAGGGACAGATATGTAACTTAAGTGGAAACATTGAGGAAAACCCCCAAAGAATAAGATCGTCAACATACAAAACTTGAAGAAAGTGGCTATATCTAAGTCAGGATTGTAATCATTTTACTGCAAAATTCTTGGGTTTCCAGAGGAGGCAACAGAAGGACTGAGGATTCATTCCTAGAACCTAGAACCCCTTCTTCGAAGTGCTTTTCGTTTTGACTAACACGTATATGGGGGTAGAAAGTAATTTGTCAACTTTCTCACTCATAAACTTAGGAAGTGAACATATAACCTTTAACAGCTTCCTGCTGATCACGCTAATAAGCAAATTTAATACACAAGGTCTCTTTAAATTTCTTAAATGTATATAATAATTTTCCCTCAGGATTATATGATGGCAATTGGCTATATGCTAAAAGTCAAAGTAAGCATTTTAATGGATGTAGAATAAATTGAAAGTTAACATGAATAATGTACCAGTGAAAAAAGTCACATGAGAAAACTTCCAATCCTTTTTTAAAGAGATAGACACTGTTTATAAATAGTTGATGTTTCCTTGTGAGACATCAGAGTTCTGCACCAAAAAGGAAAAAAAAAAAAAAACTAAATGGACAAAATGGAACCTGGAATATACAAAAAATTATTTACAAATTGTTTAGGCCCTTTAATGCAAAAGCGAACCATGGATTTCAGAGTCCAAGACTGCAAAGTCCAAGCCGGAAGAGGGACTCCGAAATGTCATGAAAAACCAATACAGTCAAACTAAGACCAAAATTTAAAACCTGAGTCGAAAACTCTAAAAAAGCCACCCAAAGAAAGGTCAACCAGAAACTCAAGTTCTCTGACCTTTTTAAGCAGTGTTGACAGTGGGGACAGTACAAGACCTGCTCCAGGAGATAAGGACCAGGTCCTACTGTAGGAGCGACCCAAGAGCTACTTTTAACCAGTTAGTCTGGCATCCGCCACTGATGTCCAGGTCTCATCAGCCCAGTCCTGACCTTGTCGCTAGAGTGTAAGGCTAGAAGGAAGAATGCCAATTTTTTAATGGTCTCCGAAAGTTTGGCGTTTGTCTTTGGAAAAGTTAATGGGTCTGTGTGCCAAAACCTCTATGATCTTGGCTTCTTCCTGAAGCCAAGTTCTGGTCATGTCTTTCAGAGTTTTTTTCTTTTTGAAACTCTGCTGCATCTCCCTGCTGCCCACCAAATCAAGTCCAAGACATCTGCGATCCAACTCCAGCCTCTGACCTCTACCAGATATATAGTCTTACTTTCTAGCCAAAACAACATGCTTGCTCTACTCACCCCGAATGTGCTCCCTGACGTCTGTGTCCCATGCCACTGCACATGCGATTCTCTCTGTCTGGAATGTCCTTCCCACCTCCTATCAGATCTCTGCACCTTCATATCTCAAACCCTACCTTCGCCCAAGGCTTGCTCAGATAGCACGTCTGAGATAAAGCCTTCCCAGATTCTGTATTTCAATCTAAACTCCATTCCACGGGCCATATTTTCTAAGAACACAGATTTGCTCCAGCATACTGGTGAAAGTTGAAACATTGATGTCGTAGCTAGGAAAACATTTGTCTTCAAAACGCATTAACCTGAGTCATCTTCCTTGTTTCTCCCTGTAGTCTTCTCCAATAGGCTAATCTCCTTTTGCACATTTCCATTTGTAGTTCATCTTATATCTTTCTCTGGGTTATCTGCAACTAAACGGTTGCCCCCACACTTTCAAACAGTGTCTGAATTTTAGTGCCATTTTATTTTTTGGGGGGGGGGAGTACCAAAACTGTGAGAAGGAGGTGTTCCATATTACTAAATGTGATGACCTTTAGCTTAGTTCCAAGAGTGACATTTGACAAATGATCTGCTTGATTAGATTTGTACAGTGCTTGCTTTACAGATACCTCCAAGTCTGGGGGCGGGCAGGGAGGGAGACGGGGTAGATTTGGGAACACCCATGTCTTCAGAAGTAGATCCTCAGTGGCTCCATTTCTGGCATTAGTAGCCTGACACCCCAGCACACTTGACAATAAAACCCATTGTGGTGCCAGTCAGCAGGGGGTGGAGGAAATTTGAAAATCTGTCTAGAAATGCAGGAAGCAATGTAAGCAATGTAATCAAAGCTTGAAACGCTCTAAACAGTGGGTTTTTTTTTTTTTTTTTTAATGTAGGAACCGTTGGGCTGATTCCAGTAATACTACATAAAACTGATATTTAAAGCAGAAAATAAGATCTGATTCAGCTCAGGCAGATCACTTTGTGTACCTAGCTAGAAAAAAATGAACTGTAAATGAATTCTAAAAGTACATCAGAAACAGACATTGTTATGAGGCGTTGTAGAACATTAGATTGCAAATTGCTTCAGACTATTTTTGTTTTCTGTGTCCAAGCATACTTGTTGGTTTGAGTAGGATTTTATTATTGTTACTGTTGTGGTAGCTTTCCAATCCAAGTATCATATTTACAAAACAAAATAAGTCAGAATTTCCTAAAATACTTTTATCCTGTTTCTTTAAAGGGATATATATTTATAGATATTGAAATCACTGATTTCTTTTCACTGGATCAATGAGCCCAAATAAAAATATCTATTATATTAAAAAGAAGAAGGGGGAGGAAGAGGTGGAGGAGAGAAGAGTTGTTCAAGATCACACTAAAAGAAAAAAAAAAAAAACTAGAACCCTGGCTCGTGTGGCTCAGTTGCTTGGCACGTCATCCCAGGTTCAATTTCCAGTTAGGGTACATACCTAGGTTGTGGGTTCTATCCTGAGTCAGGGCATGTATGGAGGCAACCAATCGATGTTTCTCTCTCACATCAATGTTTTTCTCTGTTTTTCTCTTCCCACCCCCTTCCTCTCTCTTGAAAAGCAATGAGAAAACATCCTTGGGTGAGGATAAAAGAGAGAGAGAGAGACTAGAAAGTAACCATGAATCACTGGCCTAATTAATTAAGCACTTAGTGTAGAAAAGAATGGGTAAGTTCAGGATTAAGTAATCTCTAGGTCCTTTCTAGGCTTGGGGTAAGAAAATCTATGCAAAGAAAGACCCAATCTCTCAACAGGTCTTCTTTTTTTTTAACTTATAAGAAATATGTCAACAATGGAGAATATCAAGGAAAGAATGACAAAAATGACCTATAAGATTAGAGAATAATATAGTTAATGACAGGCAAACTGAGAATATATTTAGTCTGAAGCAGGGATAATTAAGGCATATAGTAGGGTCTCAATATTTTTTTATGGAATCAATGTTATGAAATGACACAATAAGCTCAGAGGTGAATAAAGGAAGTATAGCATAGAGCATGAGGAACACTACTCCTCGTTAGGGAGGGAAGGAAATAAGAGGAAATGAGCATAGATTTCAGCAGGAAGAAACCAAGTGAAGTAAAGGAAGTAATTACAGAAGAATTATTATGTCCTAAAATAGCTTACTGAAGGAATTTTTGAAATATTCTTCCCTGGGAGTCATTTAAAACAATATTTTCTAGTCCTATAGTAGTCATAGACTAGATAAACTTTTGCTCTTCAGCTCCCAAAATCATGTTTTAGTTTGTAAGGAAACTGATGTGGAAAAGACCAGAAACATCAGCATAGGTTATTTAAAAAGAAAATCAACAAAGTAAAAGTCAAAAATCTGGGCTTTTATCCTGGTTTTGCCTCTAACCATTTACATGATTTGGGAAGACACTTAATGTCTTGGGTATTAACATCTCTATCTATAAAATGGCCACCTTTAGCAGAGATGCTGTGAGATTAACTGGTGCTACACAAATAGCATAAGATCGCTATTGCTATTGCTCCTGGAGCAATTGTTATCAACAGCAGCAAAATAAAATTGTCTAACTTCTTCCAACAGTGTGGGAACCAGATATTCTGAAAGTTCCTCCTACTACATTACAACTAAATTCTGGAAAAATTATAAGAAACATTCTTTGTAATATATTGCTAGGCCTGAATGAAGGTAAAAGAACTCTCAAAAACAAACAACAAACAAAATAGTGAAAATTGATCTAAAACAAAAAGTGGAAATAGAACGCAATATTGCCCTGAAAACAAAATCTCGTGCCAATTGGATAGTGAGCCTTGGGCCCTTTACAGGGTAGGGGAGCTTCAGCTGAGATCATGTTTTTGAGTTTTGTTTTGTTTTTTCAAGGGTGCAAATATAGCTAAAATAGTCCAAGTACCCACTGGTCCCTGAAAAAGTAAACATAAATTCTCCATGAAGCAAAATATCCCCAATTGAAGCCTTTGAGATTTTTGTTGATTAAGAGCAAGCAAATATGAACTCACAATCAATAATTTCTAAACACACATAAAAACAAGGCACTATAAGTGATAGCAGAAACAACAAAATTTGATTTAGACTTCAGATTTAGGTTTTCAGGTATTCGAATTATGAGATAAAATATGACTATGTGTGAAATAAAGACATAATATGACTATGTGTGAACTAGAGGATTTTTTAAATTTGCAAAAGTAAAGAGAAAGATTATTAAAACAAAATGACCAGACAAATGTGGAAATGAATCAAATAAAATTTTGGAAATGAAAACCATAGTAATTCAAATTATAATATTGATGGTTGAGTTCAACAGCAAATCAGATACACCTGAAGAGCGAATTAGTAAACTTGGTGATAGATTGAAGAAATCATCCAAAATGCAGGGAATAGAAATCTCAAAAATAAAAAATTTTTAAAAATTGCTATAAATCTACAGTACCAGAAGGAAAATGGAAGAAACAAAATATTCAAAGGGATAATGGTTGAAAATATATCAGATGATAATACATGAACCAAAAACACAACGTAAAACAACCAAATAAATTAAAAAGATACAGATAAATCATAGTGAAACTGCAAAACAACAAAGATAAAGGAATAACCTTAAAAACAGTGGCAGTAAACTTTACAACAACACAGAAAGCTAGAACACAGTGGAATGACTTCCAATTGCTAAGGGCAACTAACCACCTAGAATTTTGTACCCAGCAGAACTGTTTTTCAAGGACAAAATCAAAATAAAGGTATTTTAAATAAGAACTGAAGGGTTTATCACCAAAGACTTTCACAAAGCAGTGTCTTTCAAACATCTTAGACTGCAAACAAAATTCCCACATGCCTATAACTAAACACACACACACACACACAAAAATTTAATACTTAATCTTAGGCAATTATTGTGCTTTCTGATTTTTATATTCTATTTTTTAAGTGGATAAGGAAAACAAGCAATCCAAAAAATAAAAACAGAGAAAAAAATAGAAAAGAGACATAAACAGAAAGCACAATGGAAGCTGGTAGAAATACAATTTTCCAAAAGTGACTAAAGAAGAAAAAAGAAGCCAAAAGTGTCCATTAAAGAAGCTGAATTAGTCATTGAAAGAGTCCTGTAAGACAAAACAAAGCAGAACAAAACCACCAGATCAAACAGGTTGGTAGGTGAATTCTAACACATTTTCAAGAGACATATCTTACTCTAAGTCTTCTAAAAAAAAAAAAATGAGTGAGGAGCTACCTCTCACAACTCTATGAAGATAGTATATCTTTGAAAAATATAAACAAGATGAGAAAACTGTGACGAAGGCAATTTTAGAATAATCAATGCTGAAACCCCATACCAGCCCATGCCAAGAAAAAGAATAAGAGGTCAGAACTGTAAAGCATGAAATTAAACTGTCCTTTAGTTTAATTTTCATATGACTGTCTAAATGGAAATCAAAACAAAAATAGATTAAATTAATTTTAGAAATTCATAAAGTGGCTGAATATAAGATCAATCTGTAAAAATCAATAGTATTGATATTTCTACTTACATTATATATAAAGCCACACACCCAGGACTAAATCCCACAAAAACCTCAAGACCGTCATAGGAAAATAATTAACCCTATTGAAATATATTGAAGAAGACCTAAAATATATACATTAATGGATAGGAATATCACTAAGAAATTAATTTTTCTTAAATTGATCATTTAACTCAATGTAATTTTACATAAAATTCAAACATTTTTATGGACTTGACAGGTTGTTTCTGAAATTTGTAAGAAAAAGTGAAGAATTGAGAATACTTGAGACACTAGTAAAGAGCAAAAAAATAAGAAGTCACTTTTATATCAGATACCGAGTGTAGTATAAAGTAATAGTAATTAAGACTGAATGATATTGGTGTGGAGGTAGACAAATTCATCAATAAAATAGAATAGAGAGCTCAGTAGCAAATGAATACCTGTATAAAAACTTCTTATATAAGTCAAGTGGCATTGCAGTTCACTGGAGAAAAGCTTATAAATAAAAGGAAAACTCATTAAATGACATTAAGATAAATGTTTTTTCCTATATAAGGTGTGAAAAATATACTCTACCTCCCATTAATCATTCAAAATAAATCCCTGATAGATTACAAACTCAACTAAGAAAGGTAAAACTTAAATATGTTAGAAGAAAGTATAGGAAAAATATTCTTATGTTTCAGAATTAGAAAGAGTTTTTTTTTTAATGATACTGAAAAACCTCACTAGTAACCACAATATATATTCCATTTTTAAAAGTGAAAAGATAAGCTACAAACTTAGAAAAACTATTTTGCAAAAAAAAAAGAATTAAAATATTTTTTGTTTTTACCCAGAATATACAAAGAGTTCCAAACACCAAAGAAAAAAATGAACAACCCACTAATGAAATGACCAAAATATATAAATAGGCATAATAGGTGAAAGGCCAACTCACAACCTGATTCAGAAGCAGGGCAATGCAAAGTTAGACCACAGTGTTATTATACATCCACCAAACTAGCAAAACTTAAGAAAATAATGGTAAATTCACAGTATTGCTATGAACCCAGATACTATTCCAAATGCTATACATATATTCACGCATTCAATTCTCATACAACACTTAGAAGTCTGTCATCATCCCCAGTGTTACAGAAAGAGGAGACAAAAAGAAGTTAAAGTCTTCCTCCAAGACTAAGAGCCCTCTAATGACAGCGCAGAGATGTAAATCTGAACCTCAGGTTCCAGAATCCACTCAACCACTTCTGCAGCACAAAGTGTTGGTTAGTTTGGGGATTGATGGGAGGTCTTAAAGCCCACTGGTGGAAATTACTCTGTGGCACCACTGTGGGAAACAAGTTCCATTATCTTGTAAAGTTGAACATCTGCATACCCTTTAACTCAGCAGTTCTATTCCTGGGTATGGATCCAAAAGAAAACTTTTCCCACACATTTACAGAGACATATAAAAGCTGTTCATAGTACTATGATTTGCCATAGAAAAAAATATAAAGTGCAAAATATGCCAATCAACAAGAAAATGGGTAAATTTAGCATATTCATTCTATAGGATACTTTATAGTAGTAAAAATAGCCAATTATAGCTACATGCAAAAGCAGTGATAAAATCATTTATACATATATATATATATATACACATTTATGGTATATGTGTATATATATATGTATGTATACATGCCCTGGCCAGTGCGGCTCACTTGGTTTGAGCATCCCGTAGACTGAAATATCATGGGTTCGATCCTCGGTTGGGACACATACTACTTGGTACAAGGAGGCAGCAGATTGATGTTTCTTTCTCACATCAATGTTTCTCTCTTTCTCTGTCTCTGTCTCTCTCGCTCTTTCTCTTTCTCTCTCCCTCTCTTTCCTTGCCTTCCCCTCCCTCTAAAAGCAATGAAAAAAAAGTCCTTGGGTAAGGATAAGAAAAAATCTTAGATATATGAAGCTAAAGGAAAAAGAAACAAATTTCTGTGAAAGATTAAATATAGTACAATATTTTTTTTACTCAAACAAGCAAAATTACTCTTTAGGTTAAATATACATGTAGTTTTAAAAAATTGTTAACAAAGGAATGAGTTACAGTTACTTTGGGGATGAGGAAAGAGCGTAAAGTTAGGCTTAAATTTCCGATATTCTGGTCCTAAGGTGAATGAATGATTAGAGGATATTTGTTTTCATGTTTGTATTTCATGTATTTCATGTGTATATTTAAGTTACTATACATACAAATAACACATAATCAACATTTGTTTATATGTTTCAATGTCCATATGTTTACTATACAATGTTAAATATTCTATTCATAAAAACACAGTAACATACATAATTTCTAAATTTCAACCTTGCTCTGAATTAAATATCATGAATTAGTAATATGATAACTATATAAAACTGGTAGCCCAAAGTTTCAAAATAGATTCACAATTTCTCAACTCAAAGATTCTGATAAGCAATATATTTAGAATTTAAAATGTGGAATTTAACACATAAAGATCCTTCCAGAGCACTTAGACCAAACACACTTTGCAAAGCATTTCTGCTATAGATGCCAGTCACTAGTCTGTTTTAAGTTACAAAACAATGTTTAATTATTTTGAACTGTAAGCCCAATCACTTTACCATTTATCCTGTCTAACTCTTCAAATTTGGCCTATGGTTGTGTTTATAAGTCATGCAATGGCCGTTTTTCACTGGGGTGGAGAATTCGGTCATTTCACTCACATCCACGCCAGTCAATCAGGTTGTTTGTTAAGTAGCAGGTAGGTTTCTGAGCAGAATGGAAAATTTCAGGAGCAGAGAAATCATGATTTGGTTGAGAAATCATTGACTCAACATAATTAATTCAAACTATGTGAGAATAAAGACATCACATTCCTAATACAGATATAGTAAAGCTGCCCCCAGACTGCAGCTTAGTTAAATTGTACCTACAGACAGGATACTTGGTTCAAAAAAAAAAGTAAGATAAATGTAATTATGACCTGGAGTTTCTTGGAACATAGGAAGTCTGTAATTGCCAACCAACTAGAGCGATGCCCCTGTGTCCCTCCTTCACACAGAAGCCAAAAGTACACTCATGAAAACCTACTGGTCAGTCAGGATTCACATTTCTAATCTTGCCATGTTCTCTCCCATTTCTAGTGATTTGAACGTTTTGCTCCCTCTGCCTAGGGCATTCTCCACATCCCATTCCTGCTGCCTCCTTTGCAAGGTGAAAAGCTCTGCTGAAAGTTGATTAAAGTTTAGAGTGAACTTTCCCCCAAAGAATGTCACAGAACTCTCCTGTGGTAACTTCTATATGTACCATCGGATGGCCCCCTCGGGACTGAAGAGCTATCCATCAGCTACTCAGACTACTATTGTCAACCTTCTCTTCTGGGCAACATGCAGCCAATGGCTAGCTGAAGCAAGAAGCTCCACCCACACCTTTTCCCAACTCTGAAGGGCCACCTGAAGGTTTGGCTGAGGCTTTTGTTGTGAAAATGTCACCACCCAACTTCCCCCTCTACATGGTACTGCTTCCTTCCCTTCCCCACAGATGTTGCTTCTGAAAGCATGGTACTGTCCATCTCGGAGTGTATTCCTCAGCAGGGGTGGGGGTATCCTCAACTTCAGCACGTGCCTCTCCCAAGTCTGGGATAAGTACTCCTACATTTGTGATTCATTACCACCAATGTTCCTGTATTTTAATTGCCAATTGATTCCTCTATCTCCCTATCAAAATCATAAGCTTCTTGAGAGAAGGATTCATTTTCCCTTAACTTTGTATTTCCAATAGCAAGAACATATTAAACAATCAAGAAATAGTTGTTAAAGACTGCATTGATTAGTGAAAGGGTGCAGAGAGGGAAGTATATATTTATGCTTAGGGAAGTATATTAGTTAGGGCAATGTTATTGTTACAACAATTAAATCCAAAATTACAGCTACTTAACACAATAGACCATGTGTCATTTTTTAATAAATGACCAGATAGTAAATATTTCAGTCATTGAGGGTAATACAGTCTCTGTTATAATTACTAATTGGCCATAGACAACATGTAAACAAATGGGAACACCTGTTTTCCAATAAAATTTTATGTACGAAAAAAGTGGCGGGCTACATTTCTCCCCACTACCCAACACACACACCATGGTTCATCAATTCTTGTCAATGTAATTGTTAATACGTGAATCAATGATTTGCGAGCATCTTTCCTCCTCATTGATACTTTGGAGGTTCAAGTTACTTCCAGTCTGTGGCTCCACCATTCCCTAGGGTCTCAGAGTTCTCTCTTTCCATTTGTTGGCAAAGAAAAAAGAAAAAGCTGCTTCCTAAAATCTTTGACCTGAAAATTAAACACATAGCTTTCACTCACATCTCATTTGCAAGAAGTAATCTCCTGGCCACGGCTGAGTGCAAAGGGTCCATGACACATAATCTGTGGCAAGGCAACAGCCCTTGTCAATAATCACTACAAATTATTGAGGGAAATGTGAATTTTGGACAGACTGCTAAGAGTCTTACTACATGATGGGAATTTTTCCATTTTACTAAAACAGTCCTAAGAAGATGTTTCTATTCTCTTTTCTTCTGCTTTTTTCCTAAAAATATATACAGTTTTCATGAACTATACTATTTATACATTTATGAATTCTTTCATGGGGATTCAGTGATGTGCTAAGTGGCTCTCAGGGAGTAATGATTGTCTAAATAAATCCAATAACCATGCAAAAGTGAAACCACCGCAACGACAAGAGCAACAGTAACAACTATTAAGAATAGCTTGAACACTGCATAGAGGCCAGTTAGGGACACCTTGTAAACATCCAGAATAGAGATGATGAGAAAGGGGTAGATGGGTCCAAGAGATATAAGGAAAGTAAAACCAAAAAGAACAGGACAATGCATCCAGTGTGAAAGAGTGAAGAAAAAAAAAATTGGAGGAAACTGATGTTATACATTAAGAACAAGTAAGTTAGAGAGAGAAGCAGGTTTAGGCAAAAGAAAATCAGGCTTGGGAAGAAGATCTGGGGTTAAGCTTGGGACATGATGAGCTAGGAATGCCTCTGAGATATTCAAGTGGAGGTGACAGAAAAGTGACCATTGGCTTTAGCAATAGGGGTATCACTGGCAACTTTAAGGAAAGCTGACTCAGTGATGCAATGACATGTGTTTGACAAGTAGTAAGGAGGTAAGATAATGTGGACATTGAATATAAGCAGTAGTTTAAAGGTGGGTAGAAGAGAACAGAAATGATGGAGAGGGTGTCATGGGAAAGATTTTGAAGCTTGAGAGAAGTGAGTATAATTAAATGCCCACAAAAAGATTCTATGTGTGAGAGAGATGTTGAATATGCAGGAGAAAGAAGGGATCATCAATAACTTAAGTTCCTCAAGAAGATGGAAGGAGATGGAATGCAAAGCAAAGACAGCGTGCTTAGTTTTAGCCAAAAATGGGGCTACTTTGTCTATTGAACTAGAGGCAAGGAAGAAAAAAAAAATAGGTGTAGGCAAAAGAAGTTTTCATGTTTGGTACCAGGAAAATGGGAAGTCGCCATCTGATAGCTTCTGTTTTCCCTATGAAATAGGAATCAAGGTTATTAGTAGAGATGAAAGGAGCAGAATGAGATGGAGCAAGGGGAGAAAGGATGATCAGCAGTTTTCAGGCAGATGAACATTTAAAACAGTCGTCATGAAGAGTGGAAGAAGAAGCTGCCCCAGGAAACATATGGGATGGCAGAGCTTAGGACAGCCCACTTGAGGTTAAGTGACATTAATTTATGGTGTCACTAACCCATTCTTTACTTTCCACTGCAAAACCAGACAACAAGGCCTCAAACCAATTGATTAGCAAAGACAAAGTTAGGATATCTAATTGCTAGATTTCTAATCCACAGGTTTTACCCAACCCACTTTCCCTATTGAAGGGAGAGTGAAGGTCAGTAACATATTTCAAGCAGTTACATGCATTAATGATTTCATGCTCACAACTATCTTTTGCAGTAAATATTATAGTTGTTTTACAAAGAGAAGACAAATGAGTTTCAGTAATTATTGCCTAAATTCAGAGGCAGAGCCTCCACTTTTTTCACTATGCCACGTTGCTTCTTCTTTCAAAACAAAGTTAAAATGTGTGTGGATTTAATCACACCTCCAATCCCAAAGAAAGGTCAAACCAGCCATACCCAGAAGTTAGCTAAGTTTCCACCTTAATGGCATACTAGTAAGCACACTCTACTTCAGACTAAGGAATTAATCAAATTTCATTGTGTCCTTTGACACTATCTACTTTTAAAGAGAATCTGAGTCTATGAACTGAATTATTTCCAATTATGTCCCAAATACTAACCTGACTCCCTCCAAGAGGCAAAACTTTCCATTTCCATTTGCTTTCATGGAGTAACACAGAATTAATGGGTATCCCATTTGAATAAGCTAAAACTCAACAAGGAAAGTGAATTGGCATCCTCTTCTCACTGCCAGCTTTACCTCTCTCCCTGCTCTCCAAATAAAGGTGAACTAGAGCCCTTCTATAGAGTTCCAAGGAAAACAGCTGAGACTATGCTGATATAGGTCAAAAATCATTAACAATCACTTGAACTCCCATTCTTAACATCTAAGAGTGACAGTGGCCTCTATGGGAACCAGAAATGATGAAGGAAAGTCGGCAGATCCGTAATGATGATGGACCACCATTTTGAGCACTTTTTTAATTACGGAGAGAAATCTCAAATGCTCTCTAATACTGTCTGAGGGATTTCCTCAACAACATATTTTGATTTAGACACATCTAGAGTTGAACATAATTGCTACTGTTATAAAATGATAGAAAGCATAGGATGGAGATACTCGCTTTCAGTAATGGTGCTCAAATATTGTCTAACACATGAAGAATTCAAATTGAATTCTTTTCTCCAGAAATCAATCTGCCATGCCCTCTCCCTGAGATGTTCTCTAGCAAACTTACCCATGAGCTCCAGCTGCTGAAATAAAGGTCTCATGCTGCTGTGTCCTTGGAACCAGGTGCCAGTCACCCAGCAGCTCTAATGAATGCTCAGTCACACAACATCGTAACAATTTTTAGACTTCAAAGGAACTTAGACATCGCCTTTCTGGCCTAACACCCCTAGTTTAGAGATGAGAAAACAAAGACCCAGAAAGATGGAGGGACTCGCCTCAAGACACACAGCTAGACAGCAGCAGAAGTGGACGAGAACCCAGGCCAGAAACTGCTATGAGTGATGGAGAAGACATGGGTTCTGTACAGAGGGTGGCAGATGAACAGGAAAGGCTTGAAGAGTAATTTATGACTCTGAAAATGACTCTAAGGAAATTAAAGAGAAAACTTACAAATGGAAAGCACCAGTCAAAGTCAAGTCTCTTCCTGACATAACACCCCTAAGAAACCAAGACGAAAAAGCGATGAATGTTAACGCGACTGGCCACACAGGTGCTGAGGTTAAGATACGCATTCCATTTTAGTCTGTGGAGAATGGTCTCAGAAGGGAACACAAAACGCTTTTCTTTTCTGCATTCACAAATGGAATTCGTACATTTTTCTCTTCAAGGAAGAGGAGAAGGGGGAGTTTTTATATTTGAATAGATTTAAAGCCAGGACAGGAAAACATGGCCCATTCTGTGGGATGAGCAAACTGAGGACCATTCACTCCTAAATATAGACCTGTCATGCACGATTTTTAACATATATGGGTATAACCTCAGGTAACGATCCTTACAAACCCACAGAGGGCCTGCTGAAATCATTGTTGAATGGCCATGAAGATGGAAAGTTAGAAAGTTGGATTTCTAGTTGATTTTCTCTTAGTGAGAACCTATGCCGCAGTCATTGTTTCCTCGGGCCCCACTCTCCAATTTGTTGGGTTTTAACGTGTTCATGATGAAGTCATCCTTTCTCTTTCCATTAAGAGAAAATCCTCATAAAATGATTTAGAGTTTTGCTTTTTAGAGGCCAAGCCATGAAACTATTTACCTCCCTGCAAATGGACCCATCAGTTTTGCCCAAAAGTCATTCAAATCCACTTAAAGTGAGCATGCTTTGTTTGGGGAGCTAACAATAAAGATGTTAAACTACTTGTACCCAGAAGTGTAATTACTGGACCATATGGTAGTTCTATTTTTAATTTTTTGAGGAACCTCCCACTATTTTCCATGAGTTATCTAAAGTAATCAAACCCATAAAAGCAGAGATTATAGAACAGTGGCTGCCAGGGGCTGGGGAAGTGAAAATAAAGGGTCACTGTTCAATGGGTATAAAGTGTCAGCTACGCAGGAGCAGAAAGTTATAGAGATCTGCTGTACAACATGGTGCCTATAGTGAATAATACTGTACTATATACTTAAAATTTTGTTAAGAGGATAGATCTCACATTATGTGTTTTTTATCGCACAAAAAAGTAAATTCCTTATACTGGTGATAAATGCAATAAACAAAACAATGAAACCTATTTGGCGGTACTTGTGGGGGATTCATGTTTTGAGTGCTTGGCTCAAGTTAGTTTGAAGGATCCAGAAAAAAATCTGAAGTCACACCCATTCAAGGAGAGGTTTGTTTAGTACTATTTATTTAATGTCAAAGGCCATAGCTCTTGTTGCTGTCAAGTGTTCTAGATGACTCTCTAAGAAGTGTTTTTCTGGCATAGGGTCACAGGTGGAAGTATTTCTACATGTGTTATCACTAAAAGTCAACATTGGGGTACACCTGCAGAAATCAGAGAATGCAGGCCCAGTCAGCCAGAGACCAAAGGTGGACTCTCCCTGCCGTGCCCCCTCCTCGTCCCCGGAATGAAGTCGCATTTGAGGTCACGCTGTAAGCCATAAATGCTCGTTTCCAGAGCAGTTACACCCGTGATGAATAAGCAGTCATGCCCTCCCATTTTCCCTTCTGAGATAAAAGATTAGTGACTTCATTTTGCCATTTCTCTTTCATGTCTGGGTACAAATAGTTCAGTGGCCAAAAAGCCACTCAAATTTCCCATTGATGTTTTCTTATCCAATATAATAGATATAAGAATATTTTTCCCATGAGACTTAATACAGCTCTCCTCATTTTGAATGGGAAAAAAAGGGAGATGCCATCGAACTTTTTTTTTTCTGAAATAGCTCTCAGGGCTAAAAATAATTGGAAGAAAGGAAGGAGGGGGAAAAAGAAAAAGAGCTGGGGGGAGAGGAAGGGAGAGGAAGAGGGTTAGTTAGGTCATTCACAACTTGTTGGCACAGAAGTAACAAGTATGTTTCCAGGAAGTTGACAGTTGCCTATACTTTGGCACCAGAGTATTTTAACCTGGGAACCAATCTCGTTATTTTCCTACCATATTTTTTTTCTATAAATTGGCTTAATGCAGGAAAGCACAATCACGCTCACATTCACTCTGAGGGCAGTAGGAGCAGTTACTTCTGCTGAGGACTCTTCTGGGCCGTGATCCAGGTGAGAGCAGGAGTGGGTGGCAAGGAAGGAGTCAACACAGCCCAGTCCGGGGAGGGGGGAGGGCTTCAGGAGCCGGCTCGTGCATCTCTGCACACAGGTTCTCAGGTGGGGTTTTTTGTACCCCACTTCTCCCCGGCCAGCCCGGCTGCGGCCCGCGCGTCCCCGGGAAGGGATGGAACTGGAATCGCAGGGCTGCCGAGCCGCAGAGCCGCCCAGAGCCTGCGGCTTTCAGCAGACTCCAAGGGCGCTGCAGCACGCAGAGGCTCAGGAGTGCAGAGCTCAGCATGTTTCTGCAACTGTTTTGACGATGCTTCTGCGTGTTCCCATCACTACCGAGATGCTACCGCTCTCCTCATGACCACAATCTATTAGCTCCAGTAGCTTTTGAGCGACTCAGCCTGGCCGCAGCTTCCTGCTTACCCCGCGCGCTGGGGCGCTGCCAGCCCCCCGGAGGTGGGGGGGAATCACGCGGTTAGGGGGCGATGCCACCCCCCACCCTACCTCTATCATCAAATGTCCTTACTCTCATGAGGTTTACCTTTTAGAAAGAATATCACGAGTCCCGGTCAACAGTTTCTAACAGTGCATAATCCGCTTTCCTTGCAGAACTGCTTAAGAAAATGCAGCTTTAGAACTGTGAATGCTAACAAGGGCTCTAACGTTCAGTTATGAGACCCAGAGGGCTCACTTCTTCTGCTGCAGTGAGACCTTGTTTATAAGACATGATTCTGTCCTCTTACTTGTTTTGTTTTGTTTTGTTTTGTTTTGTTTTGTTTTGTTTTGTTTTGTTTTGCTTTGTTTGTGGTTCTTTGGTGAAGAATTGCAGTTCTGTGTGTGTGTGTGTGTGTGTACCTTGCTCATAAGCTGGAGGGGAAAATAGATCTGAAAGATAATTATTTTACATAGTACTTTGGTATTCATTGGGATTGATTTGAAAGAGAAAGCTCTTGAATGGAAATCACAAGCTCCCCTAAAAAGGGCGTACAGTTACTTTTCTTTAAAAATAAAAATCCCATGCATTTCCCTTGAGCTACGGCTGGAACAAGATGCCTTTGTGGACCAGGCAGGACAAGACTGAATGTTTGAGGGGCTGCTGCCTGACTTCCTCACCTGTTAGAGGGGCTGGCGAGGAGACAACTTAAGTCAGCACTTTTGTATGTGTCAGTTGAAACTACAAAGGCAACCAAAAGGAGGTCTTATTCGTTTTTTTTGTTAACTTCAGTTGGGAACAGCAGGTAGAAGCTGCACTTTGGTTTTACTTTTTCACCACGGGAGCTATAAATAGATGAGCTTGTGCCGCTTTCTGGCTAAGTTACCTCCACTTGCCTGCACCTCACAATCCAGGCGGCCCCAACTCCCACATGAGCAGTGGCAGGTCACGGCCCCCGCACCTACATTTTCCACAACATATGTGCAACAAGAAGAAATGGGGCATGTGAGTGTGTTTTGTTGTTATTTTTGTTTTAGCTCTGAGTTCTAGATGTATCCCACCCACACTGTCAATGCTGGAAGCAGGGCCTCCTCCTAAATGCCTTGAAAAGATAGTATTTGATGAAGGAAGGAAGCATCGCTCTTTGGTGCAATTACTCTATGTGGGTCCAAAAATATACCAACGTATATGTTATAAAACTATTCATAAACAGTCTGCCAACTGATTTTATAGGATGTGTGGTGTTTGCCTATCAGACTGCATTTTCTGCAAACTGCCTTTATGTCTCAATGCACCCTCATTTAGAAAATTATTCTTATTTTTAGTAGATGGCAGTCTGGGTAGCAAGAATCAGAGAGGTTGGTTTCCACTTCTAGCCAAGCCATGAAGTCCTTGTGCGGGCACAAGTAGGCCGCCCGAAGGCTCGGTCTCTCCAGCAGCAAGCCACAGCGATCACTAATCTGGTTCTTAGGACATCAGGCATTTAGCCACTATAAACCATTTGAGGTCCTGGGTGGGTTTTTTTTTTTACACATTAGAAGGAAGACAGATTTCTGATCCATACTTTTTCCAATTAGCCCAAACATGAGCAAAATAAATAAGCAAGGAGGACATGCCCTCACCAACACACACACATACACACAAACTTTTTCCTTATCTGGTTTCCTGGTTCCACCAAAACTGTCTAAACATGAAAAAACAATTGCTCTGGCAATGCTATAATTCTATACTCTCCTTCCTTCCCAGACTGTATCTCCAGTTCGATAAATATTTACATGCTCCAGACTGAAGTAGATGGGCTAATTCTTGCTATGTTCTAATCACAAGATTCTGGAATCATCAAGCCAACTGATATTTTGGTCATTTATGCTGAACTTAATGTTTGATTATATGTTTTCTATGTCCATTATCAGTTCGTGAATTGCGCAAAGCATGACACTAATATGGTTAAAATGGTTCCCAGATGTGAGTCTTGAAGAACCATTCTTGTCTCTTAAGGCCATGACCAGGCATGCCATGGCTCTCGTCTTAGCCAGGTATAAGTTGACTGCCAAGGAAGTACAGTGAGAGCAGAATCAGGAACCAGAAACCATCCTTCCCCTTCATTGTTTTGCTTTTTGGATAAATAAGACAATGGAAGTGAAGTTCCTAGGGTATAGAAAGTACTCAAGAAGTAGTTTTTATTGTTCCAACTTCTTCAATTCTTCCACGCTTCACTAGCCTGGCCAGAGACAGACTCCCCAAGAAAATGACTTCATCCTTTCCTTTGCATAAATACTGATTGAATATATCCTTAAAGATATGGTCAAACGAAGCTCACATTTATAGGTGAAAGCCCTTCGAAAGCATGTTCTACTTTACTTAGGTTCAAAGACAATTATTGCGCCAACAGACTTCTACATAGCCTCCTACAGAAGGAAATGAAGCTAGAAATAACTCTCCTGATGTCTAAATGGTTTTTTAGAGCAATCAAATGTGGGGATTTTACCTGACAACTGCCCTAGAAACTTGAAGATGTTGAAAAATTAGCAATTATTCTACAATCACTCTCTTTTTCTCTCCCTTGCCTGGTTTGACCCATTATTTGACATTCCCTTAACACATCCCACATGCAGACGTCTTGACAATTAATTAACTAACCTTCACAAAACTCCTCTGAGGTAGATGGATGAAAAGCACTGCGGCTTTATCTCCACTTTTCAGGAAACTAAAAACAGAAAGGTTATGACTTACCCGAAAGTCACACAGCAAGCTGACAGATGGGCTGGGATTGGTACCAATGAATACTGTCTTAAGCTAAACCACTGTAACTCTCATCCTAGGGGAATATTCCTGACTCACCACAAAATTCAGTATAGTTGCCTAGACCAAGTTCAGTCTTCTGATACTTCCTAGAGGGAGTAGCTTTGGACTGGGCTAGCCAGAAAAAAAAAAAAAAAGAATTGAATTCAACTTAATAAGCAGAGAGAAAGGATAAGGAAGATCGTCAATAAAGAATCTTTCATTCACACAGCCAAGTTGTCAAGCTGTCAACTTAACCTGGCATTGCAGGGACAATGAATACAGAAATATACTTGACTAGGAAAATGTTAGGTTCCTGGTACTGTCAGAGGAAAACAAAGACTTCTATAAACAAAGGCCAAAGTGTCTGAGGACCATTCAAGTCAAGTTTACAGTCAGTTTCTAAGTTCAAGCTCCTGCAGTATTTTTGGCTACAGCTTTCAGCATTGCAGAGGCCTCGCTGAGACCACCAAGCCATAGCGTTACTGTGTGTGATGATGTATGGCTTCCTGCCCTTTTGTATTTTGAATTCCAGTCCCAGTCTCTTTCCACATTATTCCCAAATTGTGTGAACTCTCACACTCCTTACATGAAGCCAAAGTACAAAACCGTTCAAAATGCCTTTCAGAAAAATATAGTCACTGTAGGAAGTAATTACTCTGGGGAAACAATATGAAACAAATTATTGCTTCATACAATCTAGAAAGATACCTGTTCTGCAAAAGAATGTATTGTTCAATTATATGTGGTTTGTGAATACGCTTAGGCACAGGAAAGCAATGTCACTGGTCGACATTATATTAATCTTCTGACATACAAATGTCCTCCCAAATGGAGAGCCAACAATGAGAACACAATCTGCCATTGCAACAGAAACATAATGCAAAATCGTCCCAGGATGATAACACTTTATTATCTTGCCTGTTATTTGGAACTGTGCTTCAGGTAGCCTTTACACATTTGTGGGTAAGTTCTTTATTTTTTCTAAAGTCATTTACCACCTGCATGTGCCCATGCAGTCAATATTGCAATATGCGTCTTTTCGGTGCTGAGAGATAAGACATAATTTTATTTTTAATGTAAGAACTGCTAGGGTGCCACAGACATAAACAGAGAAGCCCAGTGCACAAATAGGAAGAGAAAGGTTTTGCGTCAACCTACATATAAAAAAGCCGGATCATTCCGAGTACCAGCGGCTGCCACAAATCCAACACTGCTAAGTAAGGGGACAGAACATTATCAATTAAAATCTTAAATGCAATGAAATACATTTATTACAAAAGGACCAATCAAAAAAAATGTTTAAGCTAACCTTTTACTTCCCTAAATCACCATGACTGTTAAACTTTGGAATTTTTCAAAAGGCTTAGTATATCAAAACAGTGGCAATTTCTCAGGCCAAACAGAATAAGTTTAGCATTCTTGGTTTGATTTTCCTCAGTCTGAGGCCCTTTTGGAAAATTATGCAGATTCATAATGAGAAAATTTTAGCCAACAGCCGGAGTAGCCAACAACCCCTACGGGACTTCGCTGGGCTTCGAAAACTTCAGTTTCATGGGCAACTAATTGCCTTAAGTTGCCTTCATGGTCAGTTGAAATAGAATCAAGAAAAATGAAGGGGGTTAGGAGGAGGTTCAGAGACTGATTTTGGGAAGACTGGAAGCTAGTGGGGATGGACGGGGTTCTCAGCTTATAAACAAATGCATGGTGGGTAAACCTGAGATGATATGAGTAGAGCTACTTATTGCTTTATATAAATCATTATAAAATAAGCCTTATAACTTTATAGGATGACTGTGTTTTTTATAAGACGCAGCATTCAAGGGACATACTTTGATGAGATTGCCCTGAATCATTTCCTGTTTCGTTTATTTATTATGTAATCTTCTGATGAAGTGAGTGATTACCTTTCCTATTATTTTTTTCTGGCCCCCACCCCATTTTTATTTAACACTATTACAACCTCTACTTGTAGTTCAGTGCTACCACTCCAACCTGCTGGCCAATTTACATTCTCTGTGTCTATCCAAACACCTCTAAAGGTGAGAAAATTCCCCTGTAAATTCATTTGTTTGATTGCTTTTTAAATTACACCTAAGCACAAAGCTGCTTTCATAGAGAAAGTATTGTCTGTTTTTTCCTCCCAATCACAATACCACCCTTTTCAGCTCCGCACCACAGGCCCCTCCTGAATATGGAAAAATGGGGGACATCTGAGGAGTGTCTGTTTCATCTGGCTCTCTCCTCTCTCCTCTCCCTCATCTCTCCTCACTAAGGCGTTGGGTTCTCATCTGGCAGTTTCTGATTCTCGTTTTTCAAGATTGGCACCAATAGAAAAAGAGCTTATGAACACCAGGCTAGATTCTTATCCTAGTGGGTCTCCTCCAATGGGGGTGGGGAGCGTAAAGTGAAACACAGAGGAGACAGGAGGGTACAAGGAGGTATGAACAGGTGAATCACTGAGCCATTGTTCAAGCTTCAGGCACGTTCAAGACCAAACAATAACAATTAAATCAGACTTATAAGAAAGTAGGTTACATGCTCTGCCACTTGGGAATGATTCAGGCACCCCTCAAAGCGGCACTCTCTGGTTTTTAGCGTCGAGGACCATTTTCAGCCCCTCACTGCTCTGTGTGCCTACAGTGGACGTGGAAAATTGCCCTTTAAACACCCTTGCCACCCACGCTCCTGCCCGCCTTCCCTGGCAGGCCTTAGGACCTACACTGCATTCGCTCCTTCCCCCTTATCTACCAGGAACCCCTAAGATTCTTCACCTCCATAAAGCAGATTCAAGTGGGTTAAGGAAGTCTCATTTTTCTAGTCTAAGAACAGTGGGGGTCATGTGGAAAGTGGACAAAAGTCAAGAAGTGGGTCAGGGAGAAAGAATTTGTTTTACCAGTTAAACCTAAAAATTTAGATAGATAGATAGATAGATAGATAGATAGATAGATAGATAGATAGATAGATAGATGATAGATAAATAGATAGATTTTTAAAACAGATGGAAACTATATAATATCATTCTAACTTTTTCCCAGCCTGAAATAGACCACTATTTTTTGAGGTTATAAAAAGGTCAGTGTTCTTAGTACAAATTTCTATGTTTCTTTCCTGACTACATCAAAAAGGTGATATAATTTCCCAGAAGTGTTATATCTAGCAATATTTATATGGTCATGATACCACTTTTGCAAGACATAAAAATTAGAAGTTTTTCCCATCTAAGTTTGAAAGTGTTTGAAAGGTCACCAAGCACACTTCAGGGGCTTTCTCAGATACCGTACGCATTTCTCTGACCTATCATATCTATTTTTAATCAATTTGAGGGTTCCTCCAAAAGTCATGAAACACGGTCAAAGCAATGTGTGCACCTCAGCTACACAAAAGTTTCCTGGCTGCTTCACAGGGCAGAGCCCCGAAGATCTGCAAGGAGGGAGTGAAGTTTGTGCTTACGTTTTAGGAAGCCTGTCTTGCGGGAGATGAAGAAACTGTAGCACCTCTCATTCTAGGATCTCATACTTTTCATAAATGTTCATACATTGAAGGAATCAAATTCAAGCTGGAATCATGTAAGGTGTGTGTAAAAAGTATGGTATTTTTGAAGATACATATAAGAGAAAGCTAATTTAAATAAAAGATTCAAGACTCTTACTCATCTTGAAAATCATACAATGTCTTTCCTCAGAAGAGCTCAATTTGACTTCTGCTTAAGAGCGTTCGGGGCACTGACTCATTCATTTTTCCTGTTCAAAGTATCAACCTCAAGGCCATGAAAAGAGCAGGATTCTTTTGAGAATGGAAATGACAGAACAAAGTGAGTAAATCAAATAGATTTCTTTTAGTAGGTGGAATAGTAGAGCCAATGGATTTTTCTGGAGTCTGCCATCAGATTAATGGTGTTTCTTTTAGTGTCCATAAACCAGCGCCCTATAGATAACCACACACACCCATATCACACACGTTCCGACTGCTCATTGGTCACCAGCTCTCCTTACATCAGCACTTGTGTGCACACGTGGTTCAAAACATTAATATAATGGTCCCCATGGAGCCTTTCAACATTTTAAAAATTTAGTTGCTTAAGATTTAATTAGGATACAAAGTCTGAAAATGACATTAATGATTTTTTAAATGACTCAAGACAAAATAGTGTGCAAAACATTTTTCTTATTTTTGAATTTGTGGTGACTGAAATACCGTTCAGTTCACAAAATAAAGCCTCTATTGGTCATAAGAAAAGAATTCACAACTCATTTCTAGAAAGAGCTGCTATCAGATAGACATCTGAGGATCGTTTCCTATATTTTTTTCTACCTCGCAAGAGGTTAACATTTTAACTGAACCAGGATTCAAGGAAAGTTCTGCACATGTGTTCTGTATGCATATATTATACATCTTAATGTGTGTATATTATCACCTAGCACATTATTCAGCAGACATTATTCACTCGAAAACTATGCACTTAGATGAATATAAAGACAGTATTAGCATACAGTGCCTATTTTCGGATGGTTAATTTAATTATGGGTCAAAGAAACTTCAGCACTCCTGTTTATATTTCCCATATTAGTTCACCCCCTAAAGCAATAAAACTCTTATAGAAACACCAAAACCAAATTAGTCCCTCTGTCTGTCATGTAAAACCCTTGCAGGGGGAAGAGAATAGGAAAATTAAAAGCAAAAACAATAAAAGTTAGGATTGGGGTTATTGTTTGAACACCAACAAACTTTGCTATACAGATAAAAATATAACATTGGAAAAAACATGTAACGAGTACTGGATGACCTTCACACATGGTCTTGTTTTGGTCTGTCATCAAGTTCCGAGAGTAGACGCCTTCTAAGGCAGTATTTTACTTTCTTCGTATCAGTTAGCCTTTATCTGCACGTCTGCATGCTTTTAGGTTACATGACTTCTACTCTCCTTTATCTTAAAGCTCTGGTTTTATTGCTCTTATTGACCAAATGCCAAAACGTAAATTTATCTCTATTAGATTCCGTGCCAAGAGCACAAATATAACATTTACAAGCTCAAAAATATTATTTTTCTATTTAACTAATCAAGCAGAGAAACAATAGCTTGTCACCATTCTTCCATCCTAGGATTTCTTTCATATGCAGTGCATTAGCAGACTTTCCCATCTAGATGTCTCCTTGGCAGAGATTGTAAATCATACCCTGTGTCCCTCATGGCTAGACAGACTCATTGACTACATGGATGCTTTATGGCTTTAGAATTGGAGCAGGATCTGCAAAATAACCCTTAACAAACTTATCACCAGGAACTGCTGGCCACATGAGCTAGTGCACCAACGAAAATGGGGATCTGTCTGTTTTTCTTTCTCTGGGGCATTTCGAGATATTAGGCAATACAGCCTATTTCCTTCCTTCCACCCAAGAGGTATTGTGAGCAAACAATGAAAATCCAGCTCTCTATTCATGTTTGAATTTTGCCATTGTGTGTCCTTCTGTGTATTTTTCTGCCTGGCACCACCGAAGTGCAAGATCTAATGTGTTTCTGGACACATTTCAGCTCTGGTTACCTGATGACATAGAGACACTGCAGGTAGAGACGGCATCCATTTGTTACTCTATTGAAAGACATTTTGCTGTGCATATTTTAGAAATTCTTCTTTAATGGCAAAGCAAATCTCTCTCTATTCACATACTTAATTGTTCACTCAGAAAATAGTGTGACTCTCTCCTTCCCCATAAGTTCAGTACTCAGCTCTGTGCCCTCAGCATTCTTCAAGCACAGCCCGCACAACTAATGTGTGATGTCCTTCACTGCAGAAAGTCCATCAGGGAAAAATATACATGTATTTATTGTAAGTGTTAGACCTACAGAAAGGAGTTCAATAAATGGATTTAATGCTTGCTTACTCAAAATTTAAGAATCCATTAGGAAGTTCAGTTTTACTATGTCAGTGCGATACGTTTCAGACCGTAATCATACCCTTTCCAAATCCCATTTAAAGTAAACCATTTATTTTTTCTACTTTTCCCACAAGTGCCTTAATGTAGAATTTGGATACCTTTCAGAAGAGACCTGTGAGGTAATGCATTTGAGAGACATAACAATATTTATAAAGTTTGGAAAATCTTTTGCTTAAATGAATGGGGGAAATAATCTTCAGCTTTGGCAGAATGGATAATAATATTGATACTGAATTTGCTTGTTTCCTATGACTTTAATAACAGATGTGGGGAATGAGTTCTCATTATTATTATTATTCCTCAGTGGTTTATAAAGCAAGACTGGAATTTCAAGGGTTCAGGGGACATTATTACAGTGCCAAAATATCATATTGTTCTCATTTTTCCAATATTGCATTTTCCTTTGGTAATATAGCATAAATTTTAATTAAATAGACAAAGGAAAAATGCCTAACATTTGTCCTTGTTTTACAAATAACTTTTGCGCTCATGAAAAAAAAAAACTTGATTAGACATTCACATTTGCGTTCTGAGCTTATCTATTAAAAAGCTGAAGGCAGGAGCCAGAAGTTTTCTTGTATTGCAAATAGGCATCCAATCTCAAATGAGAGAGAAGTGAGTTTTGGTCTCTCTGACTCATTCAGTCCCTGGGCTGCTGTCACTGAAGGTGGAAACTGCAATATGAACACCTGTCCATGAGGAACTAGACTTGAGATAACCAGCTCATTTCACACAGACCATTGTCCAGCCATCAGATGGTAATTACTTTTAGTCCCCATCAGCCTCGCCTGGATTCCAGCCAATGGGTTGTGGGTGGAAGGGTCTGTATCACATTTCCATTCATCTGAGCCATCCAGTCTCTTTCTTGCTTGTTTTCAATTACATTGACATGGTGGCTTTGGCACATAGTAAGTAAATAGCAACGTATTCAAAAAGAAAGGTCTGAAAGCCAATATCTGAAAGATACTCTTGAGGTTTCAATGAGTACAATGAAACTGGCACAGAAATTCTGGCATTCTGACCCAAAGTCATAAAATACAATTAATTAAGTTAATTGTGGTGAATTTGTAGGATATTTCATGAAAGCCAAATGCAGCAGATGAAAGTCTAGAAAGCAGTGGAAACATTACTGGATTTCCTATGAAATAAATAATCAGTAAATTAACTAAAACATTGATTAGATCAGAAAAGAGGGGTTTGGGGGTATTTTTAGATTTGTTTTCATTCTTACTTTGTAAAACCTAGCTAAAAAGAAGAAAGTCCCTGGACAGTCTTGATATTCTAAAGTCTTCCTCTCTTCTACACTTATCCCCTCACTCTTCCTAATCCACACCATGAAATTTCTCAGGCCAAGACTAACACTGATAGCTTTGTATTCTCTTATCATGTAATAGAAATGATCAAAATTGAAATAAACTAACTACTTTTTTTATTACATGACCTTGTGTTAAATTCATCATTGCCCAATCAGATCTTCTCTTTGTCATTAAACATCTCTCCCTTCCCCTTGAACTCAGTCCTTTAGAACCTTTTACCCCTTGCTGGTTAACCTTTACCCAACTGCCATCTTTTTTCACTTTCTCCTCTTTCAACACACAGCAAATTTAAAATGCCAAATTTAAAAATACCAAATATATGATAAGGTTATTTTTTCTTTGTGTTTGCTTTGTCTTATCTCACCAATGAGTATTTTTTTTTTCTGGGATGGAAAAAACTGTGTTCTGTATTTGTAAAATCTTTTGAGAAAGTTGATTATATATTTCAGCAAACATTTATTAAAAGCTAATGTGCAGGTACTCTACTGGGCATCAACCACACAATGACATGTAGGACATCATTTGTGCTCTCAAGAAGATTAAAGCCACACTGGCTGGTGTAGCTCAGTGGATTGAGCGTGGGCCTGCAAACCAAAGGGTCATCAGTTCAATTCACAGTCCAGGGCACATGCCTGGGTTGTGGGCCAGGTCTCCAGTACAGGGCACATGAGAGGCAATCACACATTGATGTTTCTCTCCCTCTCTTTCTTCCTCCCTCCTCCTCCCTCTAAAAATAAATAAATAGAATCTTTTTTAGGAAAAGAAGATTAAAGCCCAAGAGATATTTACAGTGAGAAATAAACTATCCAGAATTCAACACAGAATGTAGTAGAGGCGCAGAGGATGGAGCAGCTAATCCACACAGGGGTACTGGAAAACTATTTCAAAATGGTGACACTTGAAATGGATCTTGAGGGTTGAGTAGAGATTACCAAACAAAGTGAAAGGATGAGTAACAACCCAGAGATATGAAATTGCATATTGGGTGGATCCTGGTGGTATTTACGGTATGAAAGAGGCCATGGCAAAGACAAGATGAGAAAGACTGTGAAGGACCTGCCTGGTGTGCTGCACTAAGACACTTAGACTTCTTCCAGCAGTCAACAGACAGTCATTAAATGGTTTTAAGTTGGGGGACAAAAGTGATCCAATAGTTATTAGTAAATGACCCCCTAGTGCTGGGTGGAAGATGTAACTGAGGCCATCAGAATGTTCCAGATACTAAATGATGACAGTCTGAAATAAAGCTGTAGCAAATGGAGCTGGAATGCACTGCAGAGGAGAGGCAGTAAAGAAGTTGAATTTTGGACTTGGTCACTGATTAGAAGCCATCAAATAAAAGTTGTATGTGTATAAATAAATTATATGCTGTTTTTAATGTTTTACTCATATAAAACTACAGTGGAATTGCCACTAACAGTGGGGGTCAGGGTTACTCATTGGGAGGAACACAGAATGAGGGATTCAGAGAGCTTGAATGTGAATCCTGGCTCCTCTACTTTCTAGCTTAGCTATTTTGCAGAAGTCGCTTAGGCTCTTTGAGCCTTAGTTTTCTTATCTTTGGAATAGGGAAGCAATGAAATATATTTTATACAATAACCTGGCACATCATAGGCATTCACTAAATGTTATTCAGACTAAAGGGCCCAAGGACACCAGCTTATAATCACAAACCATGTGGCTGAAAGAAAACAGTAGAAGCAACTGGTTGGCAGGTTCAGAAGCAGCAATTGAGATGACATGACTATTTAGAACTAACAAATTATGCAGGCCATAAAAGAAAGAACCACAGTCTCTATGCTCTTAGGTTAAAACCACAAACCAAAAGCAAGGCCTCACATGGGCACAGTGTGTAAACAACAACTGGGAACTGTGCAGGGCTTTTCAGCCCCTCCTGCATAAAGCCCCACACCCAGTGATATTTCCAAATGTGAGCACTATGCTAAGTAAAGACATTTTGTATGGATTATTACAAAATATAATTTAATCAACTTTGGAGGTTTTCAATGACATTTGTACTTTAAAAATAAAACTCCTATTTTAACCCAGGATTACCAATGTGTATTCATTAAGTACTAACACAGAGAATGGTTTAGAGAAGATACTACTTGCAAAATTCTACTTATGGAGACTTCCAGTCAAGATGGTGTTGTAGATAAACATCGCTTGTCTCCACGCACAATGACATCAAAATTACAACTAAAATATAGAACAACCATCACTCAGAACCATCAGGAATTGAGTTGAATGAAAGTCTGACAACTATAAAATTAAAGAAAGCACATCCACCCAGACTGGTAGGAGGGGTGGAAAGGAGGAATCAGGCTGGTCTCACATCCACATGTGGGGGATAAAAATTCAGGAAGGACATTTCAGGGGTGAGGAATCTCAGCCCTACACCAGGTCCCCCAGCCCAGGGTTCCAGTGCCAGAAAGATAAGTTCCCATAACTTCTGGCTGCAAAAACCAGTGGAAATTGAGTTGGTGGAAGAAATTTCTGGAATCCCAAGCAGTTCCCCTTAAAGAACCCATACATGGACTTACTCAGATTCACTCCCTCTGAGCTCCAGGACCAGGGTAGCAGCTTGAAAGGCACCAGTGGCATACCGGGGGTGGGGGGGCATGATGAAGTGTCTGGCATCAAGGTGAGGGCTAGGGGACAGCTTTCTTTGAGAGAGAAAGACAGGCAGAGGCCATTGCCCCTTTTCTGAACCCACCCACTGTGGCGGATTCCGGCCCGCAGAATCCGCCGGGGGGTGGACTTGGGCCTGAAGCATCAATGATTCACACACAAAGACACATTATGAGATGAAGCCAGGGTCACGGGCATTTTCTCCCATTATCATAGGGAAAAAAGCC
>PVJI01014423.1:0-44241 GCA_004026765.1 Micronycteris hirsuta
GAAAACACAAATTTCTTAGCATGTTATAAATGAGAAAGGGAAACATACAAAGATAGTATATTGGAGGCAGGGCCATTTCTGAGTCGATTTTGCTGGTCCCACTGTTTGTTGGAAGACTATGGTGTCCCGAATGGTGTGGCCCAGTGGGTTGGGTGTCATCCCACAAACCAAAAAGTCACTGGTTCAATTCCCTGTCAGGGCACACGCCTGGGTTTTGGGCTAAGGTCCCCAGTTGGGGGCATGCAAGAGGCAACCACACATTAATGTTTCACTCCCTCTCTTTCTCCCTCCCTTCTCCTCTCTCTAAATATAAATAAATAAAAATATTTTAAAAAATAAAAGATTTTATTTATTTATTTATTTTTAGAGAGAGGGGAAGGGAGAAGAGAGGGAGAGAAACATTAACATATGGTTGCCTCTCATGCACCGCCCCCCAAACTGGGGACCTGGCCCACAACCCAGGCATGTACCCTGAGTGGGAACCAAACCTTTTGGTTCTCAGGCTGGCCCTCAATCCACAGAGCTACACCAGCCAGGGCAAAATCTATTTTAAGGAATAGAAGAAGATGACTTTGGCAATGCTGGGGGAAGCGGTGGTCCCTCTAACATTCCCACCTCGTACACATTGTGAGCCTTAGAATCAGGTACCCCGGTCAGAGCGGCAGGATGGAGAAGAGGCTAATCTAAAATAAAGACTGCCCCTCTTCTGGGGAGGACTGGGAGCACATGACCACGCTAACGATCTCCAAAACCATGTAAGCATACAAGTCTGCAACCCAGAAAAGGGGCCCCTGACCGCGGACTTCTAGCCTCCAGAGCTGTGAGCAATCAATTCTTTTCATTTTATAGCAAGCAGTAAGCAAGTCCACTCTTCACCGGAAGGTGGAACCTCATCCCAGCCAGGGTGTGAAGGTGGTCAGGGCCTGGTCGTCTTGGCACAGGTGGCGGAGGCCCAGCAAGCCACCCTCGGTCTCACACGGCCCCTGGTGAGTTTCTACATGAGCGGGGCAGCCACCAGTTCTAGGGCACGTGTTGCAGAGGGGAGCTCTGCACAGCCCCCCTCCCCCGACCTTCACCCCCATACCCCGAGAGAGAGAGAAGCAGTCATGACCGCTGCGGTCTTCGACAACAAAATGACTGCGAAGAATAAAGCGCTGATCAAAATGACATCATAAGCAAAACTAAACTTATCAAGGGAGTAACTTATGGGAACGATATGTTGTATTTTACAGTGATAATAAACGTCTCATTGCAGGTTTGTATTTCTACAATTGACAGGAAATAAAAAGCTCCTACACACGGCGTTGCTGCCTCAAAAGACTTCCAGTTTCTGAGCATTTGGCAAATGTCTGTCTGCATGTTACGCAGGTGAGAGCGTGGGATCGCCACCCCAAGGGGGACGCTGGGGACAAGCAGCTCTGAGAACACAGGCAACAGCCCTGCCCAGAGCTTCCCCGGGGCGGGAGTGGGGGGGCACGGCTCTCACAGCACCGTCCCCGTCCACCAGCTGCCCGCCCACCAGAGGCCTGAGGCTCTGCTAAGAGACATACCGATTTCAGCCGGAAGATGGGAGATTTGGTTTTTCGGCAGGTCCAGAACTCTCATCGCCTGGAACAGCTTGATGTAGGACGGAATGATCTGAATCAGGGTGTTGTTTATGTGCCATTCTTTTAAGTGCGTCTGCTCCTTCAGCGAATCGGGGAGCTCCTGAAACAGAGGAAGGACAGCGACTGTCACCGGGTCCTCGGCGTGGCCGAGATGAGTGGCAGTGTGCACAGAGCCAAGGAAAATGCCCGCACCTACTTCAAGAGCCAGAAGCGAGAGAATGCGTGTGGGAGCATAGACAAAACTGCCAGCCCGCTCGCCGGCCATTTCAAAAAGAAGCAGGGAGACTGAGGTTGTCGTTAATCACAATGAGAGATCAGCCCAAGTTCAAAGCTGCCGTGAATGCATGAGATTATGCGGATCGAATGCCTGGCTAACACTGATCGTCGAGCTCACACCCACGCCAGCCGCCGCATCTTATTTATTTACAATACGCCAACTGCACATCTTCTGAAAATAAAATCTGTCCTTGCATTCGATCGTTAAATTCAGGCTGCATTTCCCTTCCTCCGCAGTTGGTTTTTAAAATACTTGATAAACGTCTCCTACTTGCTGGGCCAAATTTCTACCAGTTTGTATGAGTCTATAGGAGGGAAAAAGCGCCAGAAAGACAGGATTCCAGGCTCCACAGTTGTCCGGGTGAGCCACCGCCCTCAGCCTTCGCCTCTGAAGTGACAGAGGGGCTCCAAAGCCTCGCCTCGCTCGTGTTCTGGGTAAAACTGGAACGGTGTTGAGATGTGCTTAAAGACTGGAGGGTGGCTGTTTGTCCAGGTGAAGAAATTTCATTCACCGAGTCTTACCTCTGCAGACAAGGTGAGCTCAGCGCTGAAGGGATGGAACAAAGAGGAGGACAGCACACGTGTCCCCAGACCACAGGGCACCATCAGCAAACTGTGGCAGGTGTGCAGGGGGGAGGTGGGGCGAGGTCAGTGGGGTGAAGGTGGCAGGAAGTCCACGTGACCCCTTCGCTTGGCGCTTGGTACTTGCAATGTGCTTTGTGATTGCTGCCATTCGATCCGCGGGTTAAGCTTTTAACTTACAAAATTATTTTCACCCTAAATATGATTTCACATGAGTCCCGTAAGACAGGCAGAGTGAGCATTATTCAGGCTCACTCAGAGAGGAGAACCGAAACCCACACACATTTAAGCGAGTCCCTAAGGGGAAGGACCAGCTACGTAGTTTCAGGAACTAGTGTAAAATGAAAGTGCAGGCACCTTGCTAAAAATTATTAAGAATTTTCAAGCCCCGACCAGCGTGGCCCAGTTGTTTGGGTGTCATCCCACAAAGCAAGAGCTCGCTAGTTCGACTCTGGTCAGGGCACATGCCTGGGTTGCTGGTTCGGTCCCCAGGAGGGGCACATACAAGAGGCGACCAATTGGTTTCTCTCCATTCTCTCCACAGTGATGTTTCTCTCTCTTTCTGCCTCCCTTCCCCACTCTCTAAAAATAAATAAAGTCTTGAAGAAAAAAAAACAAAAAAATGAATTTTTAAGACAGCGACAGCAGAGCATTCAACCAAGCACAGCCCCCAGCCCTGGCCAAACCACCAGGACCCCCCCTGATCTGAGCCCAACCCCCTGCAGCTGAGCCAAAGCAGAGAGCCGGCTCATCGGGGCACGGCCCCGGGGTCATAAGGAAGAAGGACCGGCCCCAGAGAACCCTGTCCCACTGAAAGGGACAACAGCCCACGTTCACGTGCCCAGGGCACACCAGGCAGGTCATGGGCGTCCGCCTCTCCAAGCAAAGCAGCAGGTGGTGGGGGAATGCGAGCAAAAAGCACCTGTACACCCTGAGGACAGAAAGAGGGGGTGTGCTTGTCCTGGCCCCAGAATCTCGGGGGAAATCCCGCTTACAGGGCAGCAAAGTCACCACCCACCGAGGGTTGCTAGAGGGTGAAAGGCCCCATTTGTTTGAAAATTTTAGAAGTTATTTTAAAGGAGGGGGTGTGGCAAGCAGCAGCTTTAAGCATTTTAAAGGCTAAACCATCTTGGGCAGGGCCGCTGGGGTCCCGGCTGCTCCCAGCCTGGAAGTGGGACCCAAGTGGACTGCCGCACCGCGCCCCCCTCCAGGAGGACACTGTCTTTGTGGAAGAGAACACGTGAGAACCTGGTTCAAAGCAGATCCTCCCTCCCCACCCCCCTCCCCCGCCAAGGCCAAGGCCAAGGCCTGGAGCTCCCAGCCGCATCGCACTGAGCCTCCACTGGCCGCAGACACAGGGACACCCCGACTCACCTTCCAGTGCTCCCCGGAGAGTTCAAACACAAACGGGCTGCTCCCTTTGTCTCCTGCCTTGGAAAGGGAACTCCGGCTTATGAGAGAGTTCCTTTCGATCTTTTCCAGAAGCCTCACGCTGGTGTCTACGAAGCCATTCCTGCAGTACGACGCCTGGGGGATGCCTTTCCTCCGGCACTCGGCCACGAAGTTCCACTCCTCCTTTATCCTAAAACGCCGCACAGAGGCCGCAGTCAGCCTCCGCGGGCAAGCCAGCACCTGCCCAGAGCAGGCCACCTGGGCGCACGTGCAGTCCTCCCTGCCACTCCCCGGCAGCCCCCACCCCCTTCCCGCTTTCTCCAGACCCCTCTTTTCCTGTTCCCTCCTCCGCAGTGAGGAATATAAAGGAAACGTAAAACCTCAGAGTTGTGAATTACTAGCAACTTTGACTTTTAAAAGTTAGAGTTGAGTTAGGTGGAATTCCTGGCTAACATTTCTCCCCGAATCACCTACGCATTTGATTAATTACAATTCCCTCGGATAGCGTGTGGCACCAACCCAAGTTTTTAAATATGCAAGGCCGCAGGAATGTGCTGATCTTTCAAGAGAATTTGGATAGACACATACAGGCAGTCCCAGTTTATAAAATACGTGACTTGAGAATGTCGCCCGCCAGCCACCTTGGGAAACCCCACTCCTGAGAGTGGGTGGGCCTGTCACTCATAACCTTCGGGGCCAGTAGGACACGAGCTGGCTCGGGACCCTTCAGCGCCCCAGCCCCCTCCCCCCACCACCACTGCTCAGTACCTTCTTGATCATTGTCTGACCTATAACTTTCCACGTTTCTCCTTCTGCCCCCCAAATGGACCATAAACTTGACAGTGCTGTGACCACAGCTGGCTGCCCTCTGGGTGCCGCACACTCATCAGACTATTGGACAGGCCAATAGTCTGAGGCACAAAAACAGCACGTGTTGCCCTGGCTGGCGTGGCTCAGTGGATGGAGCGCCGGCCTGTGAACCAGAGGGTCGTCGGTTCAGTTCCCAGTGAGGGCACATGCCTGGGTTGTGGGCAGGTCCCCACTAGGGGACATGCAGGAAGCAGCCACACACCAATGCTTCTCTCCTTCCCTTCCCCTCTGTCTAAAAGTAAATAAATAAAATATTTTTTAAAAATAGAATGTGTTGTAGTTTTCCTTCAGAGCCATCAGACAGACATGGTCCCAAAATAGGTAGCCCACTTTGATAGGACCTTGGTGCATTCCACTCTCAGGAAAGCATCTGGACCCTACTCAGGGGCTCGGTGGCAGGCAGGATCAAGGACTTCTAGAAGGGGCAATTCTAGAAACAGGTTGCAGACACAGGTCTCATCTCTACATGGCCAGACGCAGTACAGATGCTCAGTGGCAAGAAGGGAAAAGAAGTTCCAGCTATCTGTGATGACAGCAATATGTAGGGGAAAGGGCATGGGCAAGCTACTTAGGTCCCCGCGTCCTTGTCTTCAGACTCGGGATGATGACCACCTGAAACGGCCGCGGTGCCCACTTACAGTGGCCGCTTAATTATCAAGCACGAGCAGATTGGGTATTTGCTCGATCCGTGCAGTTCATAGAAGTGGAGGACCAGGAAGAGACAGTCACACCTGACACATTTTGTTTTAACTTAAAGCATAGAAATGCATCCCACTTTGCCAACTTGACACAGGGTCTTGGGCATCCCTCCCGAATGGGGGTGCCCATCAGCACCCCATTCTGCCTTCCCTAGATTAACCACGCCCACCATGCCTCACCCAGTTTGGTTTTCTTCACAGGGGATAAAAATCACAGACAGGCAAAGCCACCTGGATGTGCGATTTTCCTAGCTTGTCATGTTTTCATCAGTCTTGCACGGCGGTTAATTCAATCGTGTGGTTCCTATTTATCACAAACGTCGTTTTTCCAAAAACGTTCAATTTAGTGCTCATCAACAGGGTAACTCCCCTTTACTCATGTTTCAGGAGTTCACATAACAGTAGTGAGCTTACAAATTACATCATTACGGTCAAGTCAAAATGGCATCGACCAACGAATCTTCTCTGGCGTGCGGCTCCTGGGCGTGACTGGGACCAGCCACCAGTCACACGGCTCGCCTGGCGGGGAGAGCGTCAGCCAGACTCAGCTGTAGGGGACTTAATGACTGTGTCATTGCTGTCTTCCCCGTGCTGGCGCCTGGGCTGTATGTAGGTCCTCACAGCTATGAGTAGGATTGGTAGGAATCGAGTGTCCCTTCTGGGCAACAGGGCGGTGGCCTGCCCGGGCCCCAACCCCTAAAGCAGCTACAAGCAAGTACAGAAAACTTACTTTTCCAAAGCGCTTTTCTCGAGCCTGTCTTCCTCCTTCTTCTGCCAAGCTCTGTGCTTCTTGACACGCGTCTCCCACAAGGCTCTGACGACAGAAATGTCGAATACGACCACTTTATGTCCCATTTTGGGAGCATGAAATTACCTAATTAAAAATATACATATATGTCAGCTTCACCCACACACAGAAGAAACTAGTTTTACCGTAAACTGTAGAGTGAAATGTGAACGAATCAGGCCCGGCTGGTATAACTCAGTGGACTGATCGTGGGCTGCGAACCAAAGAGTCACTGGTTCAATTCCCAGTCAGGGCATATGCCTGGGTTGCAGGCCAGGTCCCCAGTGGGGGCATGTGTGAGGCAACCACACATTGATGTTTTTTTCCCCCATCTCTTTCTCCCTCCCTTCCCTTCTGTCTAAAAATAAATAAAAATCTTTAAAAAAAAAATGTGAATGAATCCATTGTCTTAAGTAATGATGAAATGCCTTGTTAGTTCAGGGTAGCAGGTTGCTGACGTTCTTCAGGCCCAAGAGTACTCTGTGTAAAAGCCCAAGTGTGACACTAACCCTGGGGTCATCTCCTCTCGGATGCCACACTTGTCTCAACTGAATCATGGGTTCCCAGCCCCCTTGGCATTCCTCAAGCTTCATGGTCCCGTATTTAATAGCATCTAATCCTCCCAGTAGGTTCTGACATACTGAAGGGTAAGTTTGATGAGTTCATCAGAAAACACACACACACACACCCCGGGCTATCCCAGGCTACACACGGGCCACCAGTAAGTAACACAAGCAACCATTGCCCAGCTGAGCACTTTCCCACCGGGGTCCGACCACATGGCCTCGGGACATGTCCTAGAAGGTTCTTCTGCAACGTGAACCCTCACGAGCGGCTGGCCTATGTTTATGCGTTTCCCAAGTGCAAGGAAAGCCCGACTCAGGCACGTCTTAGCTATCACATCTTAGTGAGACATAGCGCAGTGCCTGACACACAGTAGGCGCTCCATAAATATTTGTTGAATGAATATATGAGTGAGTGAATGATTGAATGGTGAGATTTACATCCAGAATGCCTCATTCTCAGACCACTCAGTGAACTTTCTTTCTTCTATTTTCACAAACCATCTTTGCTGCTTGTTTTAAGTGATTATTTGTACAGTGCAAAAAAAAATTTTTCAGGACATAGAAGTACATTTCGGTTTATTCCACTAAGTTGTAGTTATCTCCCTTGTCTAAGTAAAATAACTTTCTAGAGATTGTTTTAAACTTCCCCAACCTACAGCATCAAAATCTGGCTAAATCCATTTCCTGATTCACACAAACACACGGAGTGTTGGTGGACAAATAGTGGGGCTGTTGAATATTCTCTGCTCCAATTCCAGACACTTCTAAACAGCAGTCAGTGGGGATAAAAAGCCAAATATTTAATCTGACTCAAGCATGTCCTCTCCATTAATGGCTTGCCAATGTGGTGGGAAAGCTGGCTTATGTTTGCGCAGCTGAGCACCTGCAGTCCATAACTTTAGTGTAAAGAGCTGAAATGCTGACCCAGCTATTCCCGTCTTTCCTTTCATTTCTGACATCTGGGACTGTCTTTTGTCTCCCTTAAAACCCTTTTACCTGAAGGAGATTTCTGAAAAGAAGCAAGTGATGCGAGTTTCTGTGTGGACAGAATGTTTTCAGCTCTCTTGTGTAAATGCAATCCACGGGAATGAAATTGGAAGACCATATGATAATTCTAAGTCTCACCTTTTCGGAAACTGCCAGACTGTTTTTGAAAGCAGTTGCATCATTTTACATTTCCACTAGCAGTGTGTGAAGTTTCTAGTCCTCCACGTTTTCTCAACACTTGTTATTTGTTTATTATTATTATAGCCGTCCCTGTAAGTGTGAAGTGGTACCTCATTGTGGCTTTGATTTGCATTTCTCTGATGACGAATGATGACCGAGCATCTTCTCGGATGCTTTTTGGGCATTCGTATATCTTCTTGGAAGAAATGTCTATTCAGATCCTTTGTTATTTTTTAATCGGGCCATTTGCCTTTTTCTTGCTGATGAGGAATAGTTCTGTATATATTCTAACTGCAGGTCCTTTACCAGATATATGATTTGCAAAAGTTTTGTGACTTAATTGTCTTTTCACTTACTTGATTCCATCCTTTTACTTTTAACCTAAATACGTGGTTCTGCTTGATGCGGGGCTTTGCAGACAGCACAGCATCTTGCTGGGTCACTTGTTTAATCCAGTCTGACGCGGTCTTTTCATCCGTGTGCTTAGGCAATTTACACTTACTAATTAGGGATAGGTTTGCAAACAGGTCTACCGTGTAGGTCTAAATTAATTCATCATTTACTTTCTGTTTGATCCCTGCTTTGTTTTCCTTTTACTTTCCTGCCTTGTTTGTTTTCGGGGCATGTTTTAGTATTCCATGTGACTTTTTTATTGTGCTTTGTCCTGAGTTTTCTGGTGCAGTCTTTTCTTTGTCATGGTTGCCCTAGGGAATATACGATCCCTGCTTAGCTCCTCATAGTCTACTTAGAAACAATGCTTTACCACCGCAAGTGTGTAGGGAACCAGCACAGGGTACCTTTGTATGAAGAGGATATCTTCATTCCTGAAGAATATTTTTGCAGAATACTGAATCCCGAGTTGACGATTCATTCCTTGGAGCACTTGAAAAACAGTGTGCCTCTTTCTTTTAGGCTCCGTGGTTTCTGATGAGAACTCTGCTTTCATGTAAGTCCTAACTCTCCCATGGGCGGTGCATCGTTCTTCTCTTTACACCCGCAAGGTTTTTTTCTTTGTGTTGGGTTTTCCTTAGTTTAATTATGATGAATCTGGGCATGGATTTCTTCGGGTATATCCTGTCGAAGATTTGCCTACTTCCTCCAATCAGTAGATTTGACCTTTTTGCCAAAACCAAGGGTGTTCAACCGTTATTTCTGCAACTATTTTTTTTCTGCATTGTACTCTTCACCCCTCTTTCTGGGATGCTGATAACACAAACATTAGGTCTTTTGGTATTTTTCCATAAATTCTTGAGGTCCCATTTATTTTTAGCAAATCTCTTTTCCTCTTTTTTTTTTTTTCAGGTTGGTAATATCCAGCAATCTATCTTCAACTTTCGTATTTTTTCCTATGTTATCTCCATTGTGTTTTGTAAGCCTATCCAGGGAATATTTTATTTCAATTATTGTTTATTTCATTGGTCCTTTATATCTCCTATTTCTTTGCTGATACTTTCTATCTTTCTTTTCCTTCCCCAGAGCAGATGGAGAGCACCCAAGGAAAGGTTTCTCATTTTAGAAGTGGTGGTTCTCCCCACCAGACAGCAGAGGAACCCCCGCTTTGGTCAGAGTGCTTTGGCTTGCTGGGTGACTAATAGGCCACACCCCCCACCTCCAGCCCCAGAGTGCAGGTGGGAGACCAGCTGGCCAGCAACTGCAGCATGGGCAGGCAGGGGGAGCCCAGGTACAGGCAGAGCAGGAGGCTTGCGGAACGTGAGCCACACGGGACTGACAGATGACTGGCAGCTTGGTCTGTGACCCAGCAGACCACAGGAAGCTGTATGCAGGCCCCACGGAGGCAGAGCAAGTGCAGGTACAAGCGCAGACAGGAGGACTTCCGGGCACATGTGCTACACCGGGGCTCTGTTTCCTGGGTCGAAGGGGTTGCCAAGGCTGCCAGGCTGCAAAGGGCCCACGTTCCGGGCCCATGGCGGGGGCAGACTCCAGTAGGCAGCCGGCACTGCTGAGGCCCAGCCCACACTCGAAGAGGCAGGAAGTCTCTTCCTGCCACACTGCCCCCTACTGGCAAATTTCGAAGGACAAATACTTGACGGATTCCATTGTATCTCACAGAGCACAGACACTGAAGGTGCACTCAGAGCGGGAGGCAGCATGTTGGTAACTTCCACAGTCGGTAACCGCTTCAGTCGGGTTCAGCCCTCCCATCCCAGCCTGCCTCCTGTGGGGTGCAATCCCCCCGTCAGAGGAGGCTTCACCGTGCCTCGCTATTCAGCTGGTCCACGCATGGGTCTGCGACAGGTGATGGTCGGTCCTGGCGTTCCATCCGTGAAGCTCGGGGATGAGCCCAGAAATTCATAATCGATCTTGCGGGGTTGCTCTCCCAAGCCCCCCACCTCCATGATCTCCCTGGTCCTTCCAGATGCCTGAGACCTGGGGCTTCGGTTACCCTCCTTTACTGTGCACTTTCTACAAATGCACCCTCATCCCAGCCAAGCAGCAGGAGGGCTGTGGGAGGGAGAAAGCGAAGAGTTTTCTCCACCCTCTGAGGAGGAAGGGTCCCCTTCCTCAAAGCTTAGGTGACAGAAATCCTCCACTCCCACCTTCTCCCACCCCCACATTGCTACCAGAATCCTAGGGGGGCTGAGGCGTGAGAGAATGGAGAAAAAAAAAAAAAAAACAGAACAAAAGCAACAGGGATTTATCCCTCTCTTAGCATTCGTCATCCAGGAGCAAAACTAGGTGGCCGCGTGTCCAGTTCCGGGTGCCAGGCTGCCACAGGTTCTGTGACGCTTTGACGCCTGGCGTCCTCCCTGCTTCTCCTGCAACCGTGCCCTTTCGGAGTCTTCCTCCTGCTGCCCCGCGCATTCTGTCCAGGTTTTACACCTGCACTGCGTGGGAGAGACAGGGCGGAAGGCACATCTCCTCTTACTCAGAACCAGACGCTGCAGCTTCTCATTTTCCTCTTACCACTTGCCTTGCTGCGCTGTCTTCAGCTCAGGAACGCCTAAGCTGCAAAGGTCTTGATAAGGTGTTGACATAAACGCCAGCCAAGCATCAGCCTGAAAACAAGAGATTGAAGCCCATAGCCAGTAATGGAGGAAAACATTTTAAAGAGAAAGAATCGGGCAGCCAAGTTTCTTAGAGGCAATCTCTGCACACAGTCCAAGTCTACGCATAAAAGCCAACCGCAAAGGCCAGCGCGGTGAGCTGCGTCTCAGCCGCGAGGACAGCCCAGCCAGCCGAGAGTCATTAAAGCCGGAAGAACGGCTCGCCGTCCGGGCTCTCGCGCAGCCAGCCAGGGCTCAGATCCTGTTGCTGAGTAACCGGATCTGTACATTAACTGTCCCCGCATTAAAAAAAAATCATTGCTTGTTACTTTGGAGAAATGTCATTCAAGTTCCCATCTTAGAGGAATAGTCTCTCCTTGATGCCTTTCGGTTCTATTTTTAGACAGTTGTAAATCACAATCAGTCTCAGTATTTTGGTGGGAGAGAGTATCTCCTGTCTGTCTTCTAACCGCGTTTGCCACTTTCTCTGTGTTCTGCAAAGCGGAGAAGGAGGTCCTAATCTTCCATTAAGGAGGTTTGAATGTGCCGGAATTTAAATCAGGGTCTTGCCTGTAACGTGCTCTGTTTGTAAATGTGTGTAATGAAAACTGGAGACTCGCCCTGGCTGGTGTGGCTCAGTGGATTGAGTGCCGGCCTACAAACCAGAGGGTCGCAGGTTCAATTCCTAGTCAGGGCACATGCCTGGGTTGCAGGGCAGGTCCCCAGTAGGGGGAGCATGAGAGGCAACCACACATTGATGATTCCCTCTCTTTCTCCTTCCCTTCCTCTCTCTCTAAAAATAAGTATATAATATCTTTTAAAAAAAAGAAAACCGGAGACTTTAAGAACAGTAAGATGACCATGTTTTCTAGGAACCTATGTGTAATGTCCAGAGAACCTAGGAAGCTAGGAAATACCAGCTCCTAAAGGCTGGGTCCAGCCCAGCCCCTGGTGTCTTGTGTAGGACAGGACTGAGTCCAGGCCTCCCTAGACAACTAAACACATTCAACCTTAACCCCAGAGACAGCAGCCCCATGAGATTGGAACAGTGGCATAGTGGGAAAATAAATTCCTCCTGGGAAAACCTTCTGCTTCACTTCAGGGCTCAGCAAACTTTTTCAGTAAAGAGCAAGATAGTGTTAGTCCTTGCAGGCAAACAGGCAATATGGGAGATATTATGTGGGTACTTACTTAACAGAACAGAAGGCTCAGGGTCTGCCCCTCCCTGCTGGCCTAGGGCGGACCTGCCTGAGCTGTGGGCGTGCTTCCATGCTTCTGCCTGGTTGTCACCTGCCAGAGACGTTCTCAGGACAAGAGCGGCTGGCCCACTGGGAAAGGCCCAGCAGGGGTGAGCAGAGGGGCAGGGGAGGGGGGACCTATGGCAGACAGTTTCACTCTGCCCCAGTGACACCCAGATGCCTGCGTGTCCTCTCCGCCCATCATCTCAAGCTGGGCAGCTGGCTGGAAGCTGGAGAACTTGCTAAGTAACCAACTGCCTGGTGGCCTGGTAGCTGCCAAGAGCAGAGTCTCCAACATGCAGATGGCAGCCAGTGCAGGCCGTGGACAGCAGCAAGACACAACTGGCCATGTGGACAGGCGCTGAGAGTCAAGGGGGATTGGGACAAAGGGGGACACTGGGACTTAGTCTCCATGGCTCACAGTGCTGGCTGCTCCAGCAGCACCCATGCGCCATACAAAAGCACATGCCAGGCCTGTGGGTCACAGCTCACTGATCCCAGCTTTAGTGAAAAATAAAACATAAACTATTTTGCTTTGGTGGAAGTGATGGCTTTCAATTATACCCACTAATTCCTTAATATTCTTCCCTACATAAAGGTAGAGCTTAATTCCTCTCCACTTGAGCAAGGGCTGGACTTAGTGACTCACTTCCTTTTTTTTTTATTTGAAAGAGAGAGAAACATTGATTTGTTGTTCCACTTATTCATGCAGGTATTGGTTGATTCTAGTTATGTGCCCTGACCAGGGATGGAACCCACAACCTTGGCATATCGGGACAACTCTCTAACTAACTAGCTGCCCGGCCAGGGCAGTGACTCAGTTCTAATGAACAGAATATGGTAGAAGTGATGGTGTGTGACTTCTGAGACTAGGTCCTACAAGGCTTCTCTCTCTCTCCTCCGCCCTCTCATTGGGAGAAGTCAGCCACCATGTCATAAGGATGCTCAAGCAACCCTACAGAAAAGCAACTGAGGCCTCCCGCCAACAGCCATGTGAGCGGAAGCTCTCAAAAGCTGACCCCCCGGCCCCGTGGAGATGACTTCAGATGACTGTAGCCTGGCCAACATTGTGATGGCAACTTCATGAGAGACCCTGAGCCACTCAGTTGAGCCACTCCAGATTTCTGACCCTCAGAAACTGCGAGATAATACAAGTTGTTGTTTTAAGCTGTTAAGTGCTGGGGTGATTTTGTTTTACAGCAACAAATAACCAGTATGGTGGACAGGAAGATAAGAGTCATTATAAACATCAGCCTTATGTTATAGTGACATCTGGTGACTGTGTCTCCAGCTGCTTCCTTTGACATACCCACTAGGAATGTCTCACGCATATCTCAGAGAAACACGATTCCTTCTAACTTACCGATTCAGAAACAATCCATCCCTGGCTACCCTAATTCCCATCTCAAAAATGACTCCATGTTTATCTGGACGCCACTCCTTTATGCTGCCTCCTGTTTCCTCGCTCTGCCCGCCCCGTATGCAGACATGCATGCACACACTGATGCACACACCCTCACATGCACATATCCAATTCATCGCCTAAGTCTTGGCGGGCATGCTATTCTCACCACCAATTTGTGTCACATCTGGCCTCAGTTGTGCAAAACTCACAGCTGGCCTCCGGACTTCCCACTCACCCATGTCCAATCCATTTGCCACACGGCAGTGACAGTCATTTTCCAAGAGCCAGATCACACTGCTTGCCACCTGGCTCAAGTCCTCCAAAGACCTCCCTCTGGAATGAGAGGGAGACCCCCGCTCCTCCCAGGGCCTAGCTCCTCCCCGGGCCAGCCCCTCCCCCTCACACCGACCAGCCTCTATCCTCAGTGCTTGTCCCCCCAGCTTCTTCCCCCTCAGGCTGCTCACTACTCCCTCTGCCTGGACACTGTTCCCCATTCGTATGACTTCTCCCCGCTTGCACCCTGAACTCAGCTCTAGTGACCTGTCCTGAGCCCAACCTTCCCACTGCTTCACTGGAGGTAGGCCCTCCTGTTATCTCCTCTCTCAGACCCTTGCTTATTTACTTCAGAGCACATAATGCAAGTCAAATTATTCGGTCCTTCGATTGTACTTTGTCTGCTCATGGACCGAGCCAAGAAGAGCCACACTCTGGGACCTGGGAGGCCCCAGACTTGGGCTCAGAGTCCAGTACCCCCAAGTCGGCACCTCCACCCCCAACACTGAGCAGTCACCCAGGAGCACCGGCTGGAAGGCTACAGAGGCTGGGTTCCTGCTTCTGAACCTCCTTGCAGGAACCCAGTGCTCTGAGCCAGTTAACGAGGTGTGTGTATCTCTGCCCTTTGATTCCTGGGAACCCTAAATACGGGACATTTTAGGGCACTCACTAAATGCAGGAAGGTAAATGTCCTTGCCTCCGAGTTCTCGATTAGAGGGGAGAAGCATGCTGAAAGGGGCGAGTTTCAACGCAGCAGCATGAGAACTCAACGCCAGAGGCTGCCGGAGCTACTGTGGGAGCCAGAGGAGGAGGGATGGCCTCAAGTGTGGGTGTAAGGGGGGAGGGTCAGGGGACAGTCCACCGTGAGGAAAGGAAATAATTTCCCACGCTCCCTCCCCATCCCAGGTATGCCAGAGTCACTTTCAGACCCATCCCCGCCCCCGAGCCAAAAGGCATGCTTGGAAAAAATGTCCCCTGGCATCAGAACACATGTTTTCACTCATAAGTCATATGCCAGGGTACCGGGCGGGGGAGGGGGGGTGGCACGGGCTGACTTTCTGGTCACCTTGTCCTCTCCTTTCTTGACAAATGATAAACGGGACTGGGTGGGCGGGGTGGGGACAAAGCTGACATCTGAGAGAATCTGTGGCAGAAGGATCTAGAGAGGAGGCCCAGGTGCCAGGCCCTCCTCGGTGACCCTCTTTGAGGTCTACAGAGAGTCAGCAGCAATGGGGGAAGGGGGGCACGATCTGAACTAGCCATGGGGAGAGAGGCCTGGCTCCCCTCCCCCCACCTCCCCCTCAGAGACCCCAGGGCGCCCCCTCCCGTGGGCAGACCAGCCCCAGGCCTTCTGCAGCCTTCTTCCAGATGTACCTTCTGGAAGATACGTAACTGCCTGGCTGGACCCAAGGGAAGGACAGTGACCAGTGGGAATTTCTGGTAACAACAAGGCACAGTTCAGGGGGGGGACCATATGGCAGACGAGGGGCTTTCGTGACGCACACATTCCATTCCATCCTCACAGGAGGCTGCGGTCTGGCCCCCAGAGTGCGTTTTCTGATAGAAGCAGTGGGGTAAACAAAGGCTAACCATGCGAGTGAGGTCAGTATAGTCACAATACTTCAACCAAATTCTAGTTAAATGACATGTTGTGTCACATGATCAGGTATCCCTGGGGACACTCATTATTTTTACAGTGATTTGTTAAACTGGAAATGGGGGGCGGGGCGCAGGACCTGCAGATGGGATTCAGAGAATAGTCCGAGTGGGCCTGCCTCCCCCCATCCCCACTGCAGCTTGTCACCGAGAGGGACACCCAGCCTCTCTGCACCTCAGGGCTCTCACCCAGACACGGGTGTGACAGCAGCTCTGAGCTCATGGCACTGGTGAGGGGATCACGTGTGACAATTGTGTCAAGTGCCTAAGACAGTACCCAGCCCCTAGCAAAGCTCAGAAATGTCAGGTCTGTTTGTTTTTTAAAGAAATCACAACAAACATTGTCACCAATTACGTATAAGACAAAAAACGAGAAGGGCGTGAGCATCGGGGGCATTTTCCTCCCTGGGGCCTGGTCAGCAGAGGTGCTTTGGGAGGACACCCCAGCCCGGAGCGGCGGGGCAGGCCCGGGTCCAGCAGGAGAGCCGCCAGCGCGGCCCAGCTGCCTGGGAAGGCGGGCAGTTCTCTTCTGGGCGCCTGAGCACTTTTGCTCCCTCACCCCGCAGCCAGGGCAGAGGACAGTCTCCGGGGGGGAAAGACGTCCCGGACAGACATCAGTCATCCCTTTCAGGGCACTGAAGAAGTCACAAACAAACTTGATTTATCTTCCCTGGACCGCACTGGGGACCACAAAGTGCTGAGCTTGGCCTTGGGCGCTCAGGGCGGTGAGCTGGGAGTACCCACCACCCAAGGAGCAGGAGTGTGGCAACCGCCAGAGGCGTCTCCTGCCCACTCCCCACCCCCGCCTCATTCAATTCCAGTCCTGGCCCTCAAACGCAGATTACTGAGTGATCCTCCACCCCGTGTGTCCCGTTGGGGATGTTCACCCTGTCCTGCCACGGAAAAAACATAAACAAGGAGCGCACTGCCCCAACCTCCCGGCAGGTGCCACACGACGTCACCCTCCCAGTCCCCGCCATCCCCCCCGGGGTCCGGGAGCAGCCGGGCGCTCGCGCCCCTGCGACCCCAACCACCGTGGCCACCTACCCGTGACCGCGCCGCAGCCCGAGCCCCCGCCGCCACAACCACGCCGCACTGGAGCCGGAAGCGCTCCAAGCGCCCGAGCCTCCGCCAGTGCGCTAGCAGGCTATATTTGTAAGCTGCAAACCTGATCTGCAGGACATGTGCTGATAAACTGTCTATCTATTCTATGTGACTCAGCCGGCGGGAGACAAAACAGACTTCGGAGGGGAGGGTTTGGCACCGCGCTCGCGGCCGGCCCGCCCATGTGCGCCCGAAACCCGGGATTACCTGCACCTGCCGGCAGGTGGCGGGCCGGTTGGATGTTGGAAATCCTGAAGTGTGTCGCCCACAACCGGCCAGAAAAGGGAAAGGGGCCGTGCCTCTGCACTCCAGGCTGGGAGCCGCCCAAAAAGCGGGGTAAGAAAGCCAAGTGTCGCGGGGCGTGTAAAACGTTTTTTCAACGTTTGAAGCAACAGATGCGAAGGTCTTGATTTAATTCTTACGGGTTTTTTTCCTTTTTAATTTCTTAAGACATATGTGAGTTTAGGTTCTCTTTAGAGATTTGACTCACTGGGAGAATATGATTTGTTGATATCCAGTATTGTGACAATTTGACAGTTAGTTAATCACTAGGAATTGAGCGCCCCGCCCCTGGTCCAAACAACCCCCCACCCTGGTGGCAGCACCCCTCCTACCTACGCCTTTGCCCTAAACAGAAACCCCTCTGTCTCAGATATGCACCATGGCTCTCACTACAGAACGGCTGGGTTTTGAGATTTCTAGGTAGAATGTTTTTGCCTTGGCTGGTGTGGCTCAACGGATTGGGCACTGGCCTGAGAACCAAAGGATCTATGTAGAGCATTTTCTATTTGTTGGCATTTACAATTGGTGGCATTTATAATTGCTGACCCTTAAAATTAAATTATCATTTTACATTGTAAAATCAATTGACGAGGCACAAAAAAAATCTTTCTGACTCTATTAAATCAGACTCTAAAGTGTTGGATGTGCTTTTTACTAGTTGGGATAGAATGTTTATAATTTTTCTCTTTTGATAAATAATGTACGTTACCTATTTAGTAATTAATTTTTGGTTTGGGTTTCATTTTGTTTCAGTTTTTTATGGTGTTATGAACCAAAGAATATAAATGGAAAAAGTAGTTTCAGTTCAGGTACTATTTAAATACTCTTTCAATTTTTTTTAAAGATTTTATTTATTTATTTTAGAGGGAAAACAACCTCAATGTGTGGTTGCCTCTCACATGCCCCCTACTGGGGACCTGGCCTGCAACCCAGGCATGTGCCCTGACTGGGAATCGAACCGGCGACCCTTTGGTTCACAGGCTGCCACTCAATCCACTGAGCCACACCAGCCAGGACCTCTTTCACTTTTATGAGAGCTAAATATTCAAAAGCGTACTCATATTTAAGCAGGAAAAACATTTTTCCCCATAAACACATCAAAATGCAATGCGATGCTTTGACGGTACACATATGGGAGGAGCGGGCCATTGTACCGCCCGGGCCCCTTCGACTAGAACGTGCACCCAAATAGGACTGAGACATTTAGCAAAGAAAGATGCTTTCAGTACATTTGAATTTCAGATAAACAACAACTCATTTCTACATGAATGTCTCAAATAGTGCGTGTCATACTTACCCACACACAAAAATATTTGTTGTTTATCTGAAATTTAAGTATAACTAGGTATCCTGTATTTTATCTGGAAACCCTCCACCCAGACCACCAGGGAGCGACTGCTCAACGCGTCCGGGGCGTTATTTCGGGGCGATTTAAACGCTTTGGGACTGGGTAAGAGTGTAGTTGCCCAACACCATGAATGTAGTGACCGCCACTGAATGGTCACTTTACAATGGTCGATTTATGCTGTGTGACTTTCATTTCACTTAATACATAAGCAAATAATAAATAGAATATATAATATAGGATATTATTTATAACAAATATAATATTTACTGGTAATATGATTCTTTATGTTGATGATCCAAAGGAATCCACAGATAAACCAGAAGACCTGGTAAGTTTTATGGGCTGAATTGGATTACATCAGAATTTATGCGTTGAAGTCTTAACCTCCAGTACCTCAGAAATAACAGTTGGAGATAGGACCTTTAAAGAGGGAATTAAGATAAAGTGAGGTCATACGGCTGGACCCTAATCCAATATGACTGGTATGCTTACAAGAAGAAGAGCTTAGGCCCTGGCTGGTGTGGCTCAGTGGATTGAGTGGCAGCCTGTGAACCAAAGGGTTGCAGGTTCGATTTCCAGTCAGGGCACATGCCTGGGTTGCAGGCCAGGTGTCCAGTAGGGAGCATGTGAGAGGCAACCACACATTGATGTTTCTCTCTATCTCCTTCTTTCTCCCTTCAGCTCTCTCTAAAAGTAAATAAATAAAATCTTTAAAAGAATAAGAAGAAGAGCTTAGGACAAAGACGTGCACGCAGAGGAGAGACTGTGTGACTAGAGCACACCCAGGACAGAGGCCTCAGCAGAAACCCAACCAGCGGACAGCTTCGTTTGGACTTCGAGGCTTCGGAACTCTGAGAAAAGAAATTTCTGCTGTTTAAGCCCCTCGATTTGTGGTGTTTGCTGTGGTAGCCTGAGCAGACTAATAGAATAAGTAAGTTTCGTATGGTCAACCGGATACAAGGTCAGTATAAATATCTGCAACCACAAAAATGGAAGCCAAGACACCATTTTTTCCAAAAATGGAAAAAAAGACACCATTTCCTTTCACATTAAAAAACAAATTTTTAGGTATAATCTCACAAAGGTGTACAAACCTCTATATAGAAAACTATATAAATTACTGAAAGACATTAAACAATACCTGAAGACATCTTCATGGACTGGAAGGCTCCATATGACAGAAATATTCATTCCAGCTCCCCTCTGAAGAGTCAGTGCAGTTAGAAACTTATTTAAAAATTAGATGGAAATGTAAAAGACCAGGTATAGTCAGGATAACCTTGAACATGAAGCCCAGAGGGAGGGCACCTGCTATGCCAAATACCCAGGACCATCACAAAGTTCCAGTAACGAAGACGGAAGGGCATTGCACACCAACCACACAGCACAGGGCCCAGGAAAACCAGTTCAGACACGCAACCCGCGGATTCCGGCTGGAACAGTGTGGCGGGGCAGTAACGGGAGAAGGATTTCTTCAACAAACAGTGCTGAACGCACGGGGCACCGAGTCAACGATATCGTGGGACTGTGGGAGGTGACAGATGGGACAAGACTTATCGTGGCACCTTTGTTAGGTATATAAACGTTGCACCGCCATGTTGTGCACCTGAAGCGAATATTGTGCCTCAACTATAATTAAAAATAAATTAAAATGAATAAGCGGTGCTGAATCTGTGTATGGAGTCAATGCAATGGAATACTATACAGCCGTGAATATGAGCCAACTGCTACAAACGTCACGGGCGACTCTCACCAACACACAGTCGAGCAAAAAGAAGTAGACGTACATGCACAGTTATACAAAGTTTCAAAACCACAGGAAACCCAGCCTACGGGATTAGAAATCAGAAAAGCAGCTAGCTTTGGGAAAGGGGGAGGGGCTGGTGACTGTGAGGGGCATGAGGTGCTTTTCTAGAGTTCTAGTATTAATCTTCTTGGCCTGAGTAGGGGTTACATGGTACTCACTTGGGGATCACTTACTAACTTGTAACCCTTATTATCTGTACACTTTTATGAATGTTTAATATACTTCAATAAAAAAGCTTTTAAAGCATTTGTACTCATTTGGTAGTGCCGTGTAACAAATTCCCACAAACTCTGGCTTTTAATACCACATCATTTATTATGTCGCAGCTCCCATAGGTCAGAAGTCCAGCCAGGCTCAGCTGAGTTTCCAGGTGGGGCAGCCTTCACAGTGCCTGGGTCCTCTGCCTACAGGAAATCTCCTCGCCAGAGCACTTTAATTCATTTCTGATACAGGCTGGGTTTTGCTCGCCCGACTCCCTCCACTTGCTTGTAATCCATTTCAAAACCGTTAATAGCTGCGAAGAATGCCTGCATGTAAGCAAATGCCAAATCCACTTAGGAAGCACTTTTAAATAAGATTGTGCAGGTGTTGTGAGCCCTAGCGGGGCCCAGCTTGCCTTCCCAACGCTCACTCCTGGGAGTCTGTCTGCCCCTCCTGCTGTCTGCTGGGGCCACTGGCCTTGGGATCAGGAAGTGACTGCCTGATTCCACGTTTTTTGATAACACTAAAATGACTGCTGGGTTTGTCTTATCTGGGGAGGAGCGGCAGGAGGAGGGAGTAAGAGCCATCTGGGAGAGCTCTGCCTCCCTGCTGTGCTCAGCACAGAGTAGTATAGCAAATACTTGTTGACTTTGGTTGGAAGGAGAAAAATTTTGGCGAGATAGAATTCTCAACCATAGCCACGTCTGAAAGCCTACGTCAGACTTTCTCTGCCCTAACATGGTTTCCTGCGAGTGCAGCAAGATTATCTCATCTTACACATGGCAAACTCTCTTGAATAAGTTGCCCCTGAATTGGAATTCTTGGGATTTGTTTCTCTACTTTGTTGTATTTCCTGGCTCAGGGTCAGAAAGTGAGCTGTTTTCCTGCCATGCTTCTCAAAGTCCTACCTTGCCTCACCCACACCCCCTTTTGCATTCCCATCAGATGGAATGAGATTTAGCGAGAGAAAGCCAGCCAGGCAGACCCTGCACTAGAGGCGGGGAGCCGAGCTTCCCAGCAGACCAGGTTTCTGGACCACTGCATCTGGGGGATAAAGGACAGGGGGGTGGGGGGACTTGTTGGTGAAAGACAAGAAAACAAGCAGTTTACAATCCAGTGTTGACCATGAGGTAAATTCTGGCCACGGGGTGGGGGATGGGGGATGGGGGAGGGCCATGCGCAGGGCGTCTCAACCAGAAACCAGGGAAGCCCGAGCAAATGGCCTCAGAAGCTGTCTCCAAAACGAAGCCACTTCAAGTTCAAGAAGCCAGTTCAGGTAAGAACAACCTTCCAAGTCATAGAAAAAGAAATACCATTGACTCTTGGACAACACAGGGGTTAGTTAGGGGCACTGACCCCCAGGCACAGTTGAAAATCCACTTATAACTTGTGACTTCCCCCAAAACTTAACTATTGATAGCCAACTATTGACTAGAAGCCTTACCAAAAACTGTCCACTAACATATTTTGTATGTGATATCTTTTATATGCTCTTACAATAAAATAAGCTAAATAAAAGATTATTAAGAAACCATAAGAGAAAATACATCATAATCTTTACTGAGAAAAGCCCACACGTCAGTGAACCCACAAGTTCAAATCCATGTTGCTCAAGGTCAACAGTACAAGCATCCCATGAACTAGAGGTAACCATGCAAATCCAAATAACAACGAGATACTATTTTTCACATACAACATTAGCAAAAATTAAGAAGCTCCATATAGCCAGCCGGTAAGACGGGAGGCGTGGGGGGGAGGGGAGAAAGGGGAGGAAAGGAGACTGGTGCAGCCTTCTTGGAAAACTAATTTGGAAAGGTTCACCTTTTAACCAAGCAATTCCAGGGCTAGAAATTTACCAGCTGGTTACACTTTCAAGCATTCCCCCAGGACACTCGTCCACAGAGCTCACTGCTAAATGCAGAAACACACCAAGTGTCCATTCATTGATTAAATCATTTACAATGTGTCTCTAAAGGAATTCATACGATATACCCCCCTACACACCACAACACACACGCAAAGGGAGTCCTCTGATGAGCCCTTCTCTTCCTATCCAGTTGATATAGCTGGACTGAGCTTGTCTTCCCCAAAGATTGCAAATCTGTGCGCACAAAATCCCATCCTTCTATACCCCACACAGAGATCTGTGGCAAATGCAGACAGACTGGGTTTCCAGTTGCTGTTTAAGTTCCTTGGTGAGAACAGAAAGCCATTAACTTGTTAATGAACGGGCGCGGTTTCCTCCCGAGCTGCTGGATGCGGAGCTACGTGGGATTAGACGCCCTGCCCACCTCCGCCGGAGGGACTCCCCAGCCCAGCCTGCCTGAACGTTCCGGGAACACTGACAGGTAAGACACAGCGCACTCCTAGGAGTTCTTAGCCTTTTACCTTAAAACCTTGTCATTGTGCTGCAGAAATATCCATCCTTTCAGTGAACTCTTTAGTTGGGGTTTAATTCTGTACATTCTCCACCAAGCTAGTCTCATTGCCTAATGCGTCTTCCTTGAATTTTAGACAGATACTGGGAGTCTGTCTTTTGATTGCGATGTTTTTGGGTTTGACTGTTCTCGGTTGGTAGGATGGTGTTAACTCACACGCTTATCTGTGTGACCTGAAACACACAGGTCTGTCTCTCTTGCCCCAGTTTTTAACACACAGCACCTCAGAGGACGGTAGGGAAACGTCCCAAGGCCAAGAGCATCGTTTTTCATTTTCAGTCTTCAGTGCCCTTCCTAAGGGAGGAGGGGGCTGCCCAGGACTGGACAACCCCCATTTCACAGAATCTCCGAACCCCAAACCTGCTGTTTTTTGGGACTCGGACACGGAGCACTGGCTGGCTGGAGGCTGTGGCCTCTGTCCATCCCAGCAGAGACTGAGCCCAAGTGTCCAGTGGCTGTTCTAGGATCGCTGCTCAATTCCCCCACTCAGAAGCAGAAGCAAGTTTTTGCAGTTACCACAATTACAGTCACTGATGATTGTCTCTTTTTTCTCCCCTGTGACACAGTGGGGTCACTTCTCCCGACTGTGTCCCCAGAGCCCAGCCCTCAACTGCAACACGGTAGATACATTAAATATCTGCTCAACGAACAGCCTGGGGGTCCCCAGCCCCTCAAATACCACAGCCCCCCCATCCTGAAACCCTGACCAGATTCTCCCTGTGCTGCATACGCCGGAACTTCTCTGCCCTCTGCACCTGGGGGCAATGCAGGTCTTCAGTGAGTTCCTTCCTCTGATAAGAAGGGACTTGGGGTGGCAGGAGGGCTGGCAGGTTTAGGGTGAGGGCTGAACTCACCCATCACCAGACTCCGGGTCTCATTCCTTCCTCCGAAAATGGGGAGGCTCTTCCCAGGGGTCCTAGTTCAAGTTCTAAAACTTCCACAACAGCCCCTTGGGATAAGGAGGCACCAATGCTGCCAGTTTGGCCACAGACCTGCCCACCCTCCCTGGAGAAGACCTCTAAACCCCCAAGTGCAGTGAGTGGTCTGTCCGCACAGTGAGACTAACAACGCTCCTGCTCCCAGCGCCTGGGTTTTGAGGGCGGTGAGTGCCGCACCAAGTACTTCCTTTGTTCTCCTGAAGCCTCCTGGCGGCTCCTGGGGCTGGGTGGGCAGCCGCCCACGCGCTGCCCTCCCCCACATCCGGCTTCCAGAGCTTGGGGCCAAGTTGCCGGGTCCCCTAGGAATGTCTGCGGCCACCGGGAGCCGGAAGGCCACACGGGGAGTTCAAGGACAGCGGGAATTCAACGGCCAGCGGCTGCGGGCTTGGGAATGCCGGGAGCCCTGAGTAAACGGGCTGCATCCATCCATCGCTCTGATAGGGCCCTCCCTGCCCCCGATAAGAATAATTTGACATTTAACTCTCCCAAGAAGCAGCTGTGGCAGCAAAGAGCGGCCCTTCTCAGCGCCAAGACACAGGTACGCGAAAGGGCCTCCGTGCGGCGGCTTCTGCCCGGTGTAGAGCCTGTGAACAGGACCAGTGACAGGGAACTGCAGAAAAGCTGCCCACTTGTGTGACTTGCAGGGGTTGGCAAACTCTGGGCTTTGACTTTGGAAATTAGAATGAAGCCCTGGCTGGTGTGGCTCAGTGGACAGAGTGCTGACCTGCGAACCAAAGGGTGACAGACGGGTTCGATTCCCAGTCAGGACACTTCCCCTTTCTAAAAATAAATAAATTAAATCTTAAAAAAAAAAAAAAAGAAAGAAATTAGAATTAAATTATCTTTAAGAACTACCCATGACTCTGGACGTATTTAGTAACGAATTAAATAGTCTGGGGTGCACCTTGCCGGCTGGGCTGTGATCACCAAATAAACGCGTTGAGGAGATCTGGGGACACCTCTGAATTTGGTTAATGCTGGTGTCGTGGGGGGCGGCGCGGCAAGGGGGCCGCCGTGCCGGCGCTGGGAGACTGATAAAATCTCGGTGAAACCCAGTGCCAAGCCGAACCGGCCTTCCCTGCCGTGTTTCTAGAACTTTTTCCTGGGGCGGCCTGGCACCCTGACTGCGGACCCCCGGGGAGGCGCAGCCCCAGGTCGCCCCCTCGCACCTTCCCCGCTTCCTCCAGCCTCCACTTGCAATTCAGGTCCAGGAATTTACACGCAGTCACCTGAGGTCAGGAACCCCTCTGGGACCCTTCCTGACCCTGAACTTCTATCTGCATTGCAAGCTGCCTCGCCTTCAGCCCGCCCCCCACACGCTGAACTCCACGCCTGCCCACCTGAGTGTGTGCCCAGGCCAGAGCCCAGGACTCAGCACACCTTTCTTGGAGCCTCAAAGGTGAAAGCAAACTTCAAGAATTAAAACTTGGCAATGAAATATCAAACACCTCAAGAGTCCCATAGGCGGTGTTTCCAGATTAAAGCAATTACTTCCTACCACTCCTCCAACCTGGAATCACCACTGGAGGGTGTAACTGAATTGCCTCTTCTCCCCTCCCCCCAAAAATAAGTCTGATCTTTTTAACCCGCAACTGACGAGAGATATGAGGCCTGATTAGCCCCAGTAGTGTAAGACTCTGCCTTTCCCACTCTGTTTGGGTGGCTTTACGGCCTCTCGCCTGGGCCCCTGGAGACGTTAAGCGCGGGTCCTGCCTGGTGCGGTCCCGCCTCCCTGCCCTCCTGAGCTGAGGATGAGGAATCCCGGGAAGGCCGCGCGCCTGGCTGAGGATTGGGATGCGCCCCGCTCCCCCTATCCCCCCTCCCCCGCTCCCCGGGGTTGCTCCAGTCCTGGCTCCTGCTCCTCCTAAGACCTGAGAAACGCATTTCTCATCTGAGATACTTTTCTGTTTAAATTCCCATTTGCATATCGGGATAGCAATGAATTAAAGCCCTGGTGACATTTCTCCCCCTGACTCGTTAGGAGCGACGGGCTGCGCGAAGATGGAGCGCTTCTCTTCCAGGTACGACCCCGTCTTTCGTGGGGACTTTCGGCTACTAGAGCTCGCCTGTGTGAGAAGGAATGTCCCGCTTCTGTTGTCTGACTTCATCTGCTCAACCCCTGAAACGCCTGCCCGCCGCGCTGCTCTTTTTCCTGAAAGACCTGGCGCCTCACTCACACCCCTTTGCCCTCGGCTTTTAAGATTTTCAATCAGGTTAGTGGCTCTGTTTGTCACGCGTGTGTTTCAACTCTTGTGTAAGAAAAGGTCAACTATTACAACGAAATTAAAAATCTGTTTCTGCAAATATTAAAGGCATAGACAGATTCAAACATTTGCAAAACCATTGAGCATTAAGGGGAAATTTTTTGAACTTCAAGAAGTCTTTCAACGGGCTGGTTTAAATGAAATAGTAAAACGTGATTTGTCAATTACACAGAACATTATGCCGCATTTTAAAGTTCGTATATGAAAACTATATAAAGGAGAAAAATACATGTGAAGTGGATGATAAAAGATTTACACCTACTTAAAGTGCACATGAGAACAGAGCCAAAGAGGTAATAATACATATTGAAAAGAGTCGGATAGTAGGTGGGTTCTATTCTCATTTTTCTTTTTGTTGTTAATAAACTAAAAGAAAGGGAACCGAAGAAAAGAAAGGTGATACTTGAGAATTACTCTAGAATTTATCCCTTGTGCTCTGTGGTCCTGACCTGGTGGCAGAAAGACCTAGGTGTTAACTCAAAAGCTCTTACTTGCTTTGTTTTGCTAACAATGTCTGATTTCCTCTTCCCAGGGTGATTTTTATCATGGCCATTTCCAAAGCATTGGAACTGGAATTGGTTGCTGGTAAGAGACTCTTGGTTCTTTCGATCACTGGCGATTTTTACGTGGCCCCACACACAGATTCATGAGTGGATTTTGTCACAAAGGGCTAGGCCACCGTGAACGTGCACATCTGTCACAGAGAGACCTGGCCTTCCAACGTGGCAGCCTTTGGTCCCAGGAGGAGCCACCAATTCGTCATCGGCCTTTCCACTTTGTGCCGCCCCTGAGAATCCAGGACAGTAAGGCCTGCCTGCCTTAGATCTACACTGTGGGTGATTCCGCTCTCCTGGTCCTCCCTGGGTTTTCTGTCTTTTGATCCCCTGTCCCCCGAGAGAGTGGGCGGACACCCGCTTCTGAGTTTGGGCAGATGGCCGGACAGGTTTTCCATATGGAGGCGAGTCAGGCATGTACTTCACCTGCTTCCAGGTCACACTGGGGACTCCAGGAACCACCACTGGCCTTTGCCTGAGAAAGGTCCCCTGCTCCAAGGCACGGGGAGCAAAGGAGCACAAAAAACCAGAGCCACGCTCTGTGGGTGAGGTTAATGATGCTTAGACATCTGCCAACACTTTCAGGAGACTGCATCCTTGGCACTGTGCCAGCTTTGCTAACAGAAACTCGGCTTTTCAATCCCTCCACCCTCTCAGCCGCCTCTTCCATTTCAGGTAAGGAGCTCAACAAAACCTGCTGCCTGAACGGGGGGACCTGCATGCTGGGGTCCTTTTGTGCCTGCCCCCCCTTCTTCCATGGACGGAACTGTGAGCTCGACAGGCGCAGAGAGTAAGCCGTGGGGAGCGGGTGCGGTGGGGAGCAGGGGAAAGAGGAGTGGGGACCTTAAATACGTAGGTATCGCCTCACCTGCTCGTTCTCAGGAGCTGTGGGTCTGTGCCCCATGACACCTGGCTGCCCCGGAAGTGCTCCATGTGTAAATGCTGGCGCGGCCAGCTGCGCTGCTTCCCTCAGACATTCCTCCCAGGCTGTGGTAAGTGGCGATTGTCCTTTCTGGTTGTTAGTGAGTGGCCTGTGGGCACTTAGCTAATGGGGTCTTAAAAAAAAAAAAGATTTTAGTTATTTAATTTTAGAGAGAGGGGCAGGGAAGGAGAGAGGGAGAGAAACATCAATGTGTGGTTGCATCTCATGTGGCCCCCCTGGGGACCTGGCCTGCAAACCAGGCCTGTGCCCTGACTGGGAATCGAACCGGCGACCCTTGGGTTCGCACGCCGGTGCTCAATCCACTGAGCCACACCAACCAGGGCCTGATGGGGTCTTTTGTCTGACCTCACGGTGTGCTAGAGACTGGCAGCCGAAGTTCTGCTCGTAAGCATCAAGGGCTCCAGATGGCATAGTCACCTTGGCGTCCTTCATAGTTGTGCCCTCAAAATGTCACTAGCCCTACTGTCGTTTGGATGGAGAGTTATTCCAAGTTTCTTTGACATTTTATAGTATGTGAATGTCTATTGAGGAAAACAATCAAGAAAAAGACTTGGCCTCTTAAAACACCAAGAGATGCTTTCCGGTGTTCCTTTCCTTCAGGCAGGGAGACTCCAAAAATCTCCAAGGGGACGGTTCTGTTAGTACCCACCCCAGCAGCAGGGTGGGGGGTACCCAACTCCAATTAATGCTTATAACTTAAATTATACCAGAGGCTTGGCCCACCCTCATTCCTTAGGGACTTCGTGGTTTCTAGAAGTTCCCTGCACAGACCTCCCCTCCCCCCCGGTGATTGATCTCAGACCCGTTTCACATGGTTGACTTTTACTAATAGGAAGAAAACAATGACAAGAAGGACAGGGACCTAAAGGGGGACGAGAGGAGAGGGCTCTCTCCCCACTATGACCTGAGCCAGATTTCTGGAGCCGCCCAAGTTCAGGGGCCTCTCCCAGTTCCGACCCTGCAGAAGTTAGGAAGGGAAACTGTTCCGCTCCGGAAAGTAGGTGGAAGCAGGTGCTTCGCTTGAGTATAAGATGGGACCCCCGACCCGGGGGAACTGCATCTGCGTCTGTCCCATTTTCATCCTGAGTCAGGCCTGGGTAGGCATTTGGTGAGTGTGAGCTGAATGACTGGGTGGGTGGGGACTGTATTTTCCTCCTGCGACTTGGGACCCAAAACTTGCTGTGCCCTCGTCCTCAGAGGCTAACCAAGCTCAGCTGCACCCCTGCAATTGTTTGAAGGTGTCACTGGCTGGGGCAGGTGACCAGGTGTGAGAGCACACGTCCAGGGAAGAGCAAGTTCACAGTCAGCCTGTGGCAATTCTCGCTGAGAGGTTTTTTCAGGAGTCTGAATTTATGGAGTCGGTACTGTTGATCCCATAAACACTCTGTGCTCATCACACGTTGGGGCCCCGCTGATTTTGGCTCGTGTAGACATGCCACGTGTGTGGGCAGCAGGATCTACTGCCGGAGGGATTTCCTTTCATGACCAAGCGCCCCTACCTTCCAGATGGCCAAGTGATGGATGAGCACCTCTCGGCTTCCAGCGCGCCAGAATTATCGCCATCTGCATGCACCACTCTTCTGCTGGCTGGCACCTGCCTGGCTACGCAGAGTTAATATCGATCAACATTTGCATGCGACATTTGTCATGCAGATTTCATGACCTGTGAAGCTGTTGCTCCAAGGTCCTGAGAGGTGATCGTTTGTTAGTTGCCTTGAAGCAGTGATTGATTTCCATAATGGTCCCTGACCCTTCTCACAGTGCAAACATGCCTCTGAGATACTGCAGGTTTGGTTCCAGGCCGCTGCCATAAAGCGAATGTCACAATAAAGTGAGTCACACAATTTTTCCGGTTTCCCAGTGCATGTGAAAGTTCTGTTAACACTATACTGTAGTCTATTATGTCTACAACAACATACATATCTTAATTATATTTCGTTTTTTAAAAATGCTAACCAGTGAGAAGTAATCTTTGTGTGGGTGAAGGGTGTTACCTTCAATTTGTGTAAAAAAAAAAAACCGAAAAAAAAACAATGTCTTTATTGTGTGAAACACAAATAAAGCAAGCACAATCAGTGAGGTTTGCCTGAACCAGCTATTCACCTCTGCCCAGCCCTTTCAAAAAACTACTTAAAAAAAAAAAACCTGCCCGGCTGGTGTAGCTCAGTGGATTGAGCGCGGGCTGGGAACCAGACAGTCCCAGTTCGATTCCCAGTTGGGGCACATGCCTGGGTTGCAGGCCAGGTCCCCGGTGAGGGCCATGTGAGGAGCAACCACACATTGATGTTTCTCCCTCTCTTTCTCCCTCCCTTCTCCTCTCTCTGGGAAAAAAAAAAAAAAACCTCAGCCGTATCTACATTGTGCCTGATTCCTATGTTTCTTGATACATGTAATTGCCAAGAGCGTCTTAATTATTTTCCTTTGAACAATTCTGTCTTCAGATTAGTAAAAGCTAATCTAATGTGGAACTGAGGCTAATGCTTTGAGTAGGCAGAGCTGACCACAATCAATCAAAGACAGTATCTAGAGAGCAAGTGAGAGGGGGCAGGGCGCAGACTGGAGGTGAAGGGCTGATGCGGATGCTGGGAAAGAAGGGGCATGGCCAGAAACACCGGGAGAGGAAATTAATAGAGCGTGGAAATGACAAAACTGATTACTCCATTGGTAATTCAACAGACAGAGAAGCAAGCTAAAAGTTAAGTCGAGGGGCAAGTTTCTATAGGAAGCTGTAGAAGACAAGGACACCCTTTTTTCTCAAGGCATTGTGAAGAGAATAAAGTCTTGGGAACAAAAAATATCTAAATTTCCCCAACAAGAGTGCTTAATCAGCTATGTTTTTTCCATACCAAACAATTATTTTAACTGTAGTAAGAGAAAATATTCCCAATGCACTTAGCGGTAAACCAGCAGATAGAGCTGTGTATTGTAACACCCATTTAAAATAGGTTGTATAGGCCCTGGCTGGTGTAGCTCAGTGGATTGAGCACCGGCCTGCGAATCCAGAGGGTTGCTGGTTTGATTCCCAGTCAGGGCACATGCCTGGATTGCAGGCCAGGTCCCCAGTAGGGGGTGTGAGAGGCAATCACACATTGATGTTTCTCTCCCTCTTTCTTCCTCTCTCTCTAAAAATAAAATCTTAAAAAAAAAGACTCAACTTTTTAAAAAATAGGTCGTGTAGGTAGGCAAGAATGAAGTAAGCTGATCTTACTCAGCGTCCCTACAAATCAGCTGCACACCAGACGTGACCCATAAACACCCCTCAGCAAAATGACAAATTGCTTACAAAGTATTAGAGATCCTTGTTTCACTTCAAGAGTAGAGAGTCCTGCTTCCAAGATCCATGAAAGTCAGGGGTGTTAAGTTCTGGGTTGTGACCCCTGGTCCTTAGATTTCTTCTGAGTGTAACCCATCCTGTTATAGTCTCCGTGGTTCCCGACGGGGTGGGACCAGTCCCTGGGGTCGGGGACAGGGGGGGTTGGAAAAGCATAGGCGTGATAGAAGTGCTGGAGTTCCCACAATAAAGGAAAGGAGTTATTGGCATCCAATGGGAACTAAAGCAAAGCAAGGGATAATGAAATTTTGCACCTCTCCAAATGCCGACAGCTCTTTGTGGAGTCCCTCAGCCCATTTTGACTTTTTTTTTAAGATTAATGATCTTTCCAGTTTAGGCTCCGAGTTCACCTTTTGACTTCCACCAGAAGCCATGCTGACCTCATAGGTCTCAATCTCAGAGCTGACAGATGTTTCGTTCCTTTGTGTGTCCAAAGGACACTGGTTTCTCACTCTCTCCACTTTACGGACTGCAATAAAGAACATGCCAGGCAACCCAAAAAAAGAAGAGGAAAAATAAAGTAGGCTGTGGATAGGCACATGCCCAGTAAAGACGGGAAGTGTGCTGACCCAAATGTGCCCTGTGGTTATTTCTCGGAGGCGCCGGGAGCAGAGCTCTGTGGGCGGGTTCTCTCCCCTGCGTGCACTTCGGTGTTTTGCGCAGTGAGGGCGTGTTCCAGCTGTTTTCACTTCTGGAACCGAGGGACTGGAAGAGCCAGGAGTTCAGGCAAAGCCCGGTGCTGCTTCCGGCTTTGGTGTGTGTTCTGCTTTGAGGGACAAGATGTAGCTACTGATTGATCTACCACTCGTGTTTTTCCAAGCCAACGCCCAGCAGATGCAGAATTCCAGACGAGTGGGATTCTTTGCAGTGCCCAATGGACAGGAGGTAAAATGGGTTAAGCAGATAGCAGCGAGGGGACACTCCAAAGAGCTCATAGCAGAAGGTGGGTGGCCCAGGATGGAGGGCCAGTCTGGCCACTCACTGGCACAGGGGCCAGTTTCCCGTCTGTGAACCGGGGTTCAAGCCCACACCGCAGTGTTGTTAGAATGAAGTGAAAGAAAATAGAACGCTGTCTGGCTGGAGTAGCTCAGTGGATTGAGCACAGGCTGCGAACCAAAGGGTCACCGGTTGGATTCCCAGTCAGGGCACATGCCTGGGTTGCAGGCCAGGTCCCCAGTGGGGGCCACGTGAGAGGCAACCATACATTGCTGTTTCTCTCCCTATCTCCCTCCCTTCCCTTCTGTCTAAAAATAAATAAAAATAAAATCTTAAAAAAAAAAAAAGAAAATGGAACGCTGGTGCAAAGGAGGCTTCCAATAAACATCACGCTTCTTCTCTTCCTACCTGCCTCTTTACCAGAGTGGTTTAAAACATTTCTTTTTGCCCAGAAATGGAAAATGTAAGAGAGAAATAAAGGAAGAAAACTTTAGAGTATTGAAAGAAGGCTTCTCGTTTGCATGCAAGTGCTCTGTGGCCACAGGGTGCGGCTGAGACAGGGTTTCCCAAACTTAGCCATTCACAGACCACCTTGCTTGGGCTGCATCATCTGCGTCTAATGTTTTTTTTTTTTTACATTGACTCATTGTTTTCATTGTAAAATAACACATAACACAAAACTTACCATTCTCTCCAGTTTTAATTTTTTAAGATATTTTCTTTTTTGAATATGTATTTTTTATTTATTTTTAGAGAGAGGGGAAGAGAAGGAGAAAGGGGGAGAAACATCAGTGTGTGGTTACCTCTCATGTGCCCCTTACTGGGGGCCCAACCTGGCCTGCAACCCAGGCATGTGCCCTGACTGGGAATCGAACCAGCAACCCTCTGGTTCACAGGCCAGTGCTCAATCCACTGAGCTATAGCAGCCAGGGCCTTATCATTCTCAGCAGTTTTAAGTATAAAGGTCAGTGGTGTTAAGTACATACATTTTTCATCTTCCCCAACGGAGACGCTATGGGCCAAACAAGAATCCCTGTTGTCCCTCCCCCAGCCCCTGGCAACCAGCATTCCACTTTCTGTCCGTGAATTTGACTGTCCCAGGGACTTTACCTAGGTGACATCATACAATGCACGTCCTTCTGTGACCGGCATTCCCCCACCCCCACCCTGACCACCACGGGGGCGGGGCCACTCCCTGAGCTGAGCCCCCACCACGGGTCTCACAGACCCCCTAAAACTCCATCAGGGACTTGTCTCCACGTCTGCTGCTCCCCACTGGAATGTAAGGATCCTCAGCACCAGAATGTAGGGACCCTGTGCCAACCGCTGGGGACCCTGGAGCTGCTCCTTCAGTGCTGGGTAGATGCAGAAAGGAAGAAGGGGTCGGGGAGGCAGGCAGGGAGCTTTCCTTACTTTCCTAGGCAGCAACGAGCGAGCGCTACAAGACAATCAGCACTTCCCGAGACCACGCCCACGTGCCCTCAGGGGGAGGTGCTGGAAGAAGCGCTGGCAGAGCGCCATTTGACCAAAGGCATCCCCAGCAGCGTCTGGCACCTCCGGGGTCTCCGATTCCCTGCAGACTTGCCAGCTCCATCTGCTGATCTGAGGAGGGGAGGAGGCGAAATCCGCCTGCTTCCTTCTAAGCAATACAACCCTCCTAAACTACACAATTACTCCTTCTATTGAACGTATGGTGTGAATTAGCCCTTCACAGCTTTGCCCCAGCTCCGCAGGGCATCGTCCCGTGCAAATGCCAACACTAGGAGTCCAAAGGCAGGCGAGAAATCATCTAATTCCAAATCACTCAAGTTTCCTTTTTACTGGGAAAAAAAAAAGGCAGGTAAGGACTATGGAGTAGATAAACTGGCATGTAATTATGAAAAAAATGACATTGATTATTACAGGCTTTCATCCTCAAAAAAGTCAAAGCTGACTTTGGATTTACCAGACATCAAACCAAACCCATGTACTATGAAAAGAAAAACAAGTCTCACTTGGTATCAGGAAAAGTCAAGTGTTGATTTTTTGGTAGTACTTGGAGATCTTTGAGAGAAGGCGCTTCCTGCTCTTTAAGGAGCCCTAGGTCTGCTGGGCGCACAAACACTCAGTGAGAAATATCGATAGGCCCCCAGAGGAAGGATGGCCTGGTTAGATCCTTTGCATAAGACCCTGCCCTCCAAACTTAAGGCTCTCTGCACTCCCAGCTGCTGACGGTGACCACCACGCACCGCCAGACTCCATCCGCCCAGCCACAGCCTGGCCACGGGCCTCTGTCACCCCAAGTCCAAGACCCCTCCCTGTCTGAGCAGGAGGAGGAGGAGGGGAGTCCACCAAGGGAGGTCAGTTCAATTTCTTTGCAACCCCACGAGCCCCTAAGGGCCCCAAGTGAGAAGCATCGGGAAAGTCACTGGTGATGTGGCCTCCTCCTCCCCGAACCTTCCTGCCCCATCCCCGCTTTTGCCTCCTGCCTGGGAAACACATGGAAACTCTGGGCCAAAGGCACTCCAAGCAGCTCTTTGGAGCTGGTTCTGAATCCAGCTGGCCTCCTCTCACCTCTTAGGACAGGGAATGACAGCCCCCTGGTGTGCCCTGGGCTCCAAAGCCACCAACCACGCCAAGAGCGCAGATTTGGAAAGATTTGACCCTATCCCCAGATGTCCCCGTCCTAGCCTCCTTTCCCCCTGAAACTGCTGGGTGAGCAGAGCTGATTGACGCTCTTGGAAATGAACTTGGCTCTTGCCCCAGCCTGTGTTGATCCCGGGGGCAGGTGCTCTCACAAGACCTGTCCTGACCCCCCTTTGAAAATGGCCAAAAGGAGGCTCAGAGCTCTAAACAGAGAGGTCAGTATGTGTGCACACGCATACACACCTACACACCCCCGTTCACACATGCTCCCGGAGACCAGACACCAGCGCAGACCGGTTCTGCCTCCTCACCGAAGGGCCAGCTTCCCCTTGGACCCGGAGGAGGCCGAGCCAGCCCTTTCCTGGCGGTCAGGGCGAAAACCCTTCCCAAGTCAGACCTCTGCTGGGAAGAGCAGGGACGGTGAGAAGGAGGGGCCTTTAGAGAGGACAGAGGAGAGCGGGAAACCTCAGGCGCTCACTCCTTCTCAGGCTGCCAAGAGCGGGTCTGCCCAGACCTTGGTCTTTTTCCCAACACGTTGGGTTTAGACTCGAACAGGCAGAAAGCAAATGTCAGCACGGCCTGTTACGGGCAAGTCACTTCGCAGCCTGCTCTTTGGCCGGAGGGGGGCATGGCCGGCTGTTCATCGGGGTCTCTCAGCCAGTGCAGGGCATGCCAGTGGCGCTCAGTAAATGTGTTGAAGGGCAGTGTGGGGAAGGTCCGGCCGCTGTGCTTCCCAGCATTCCCAGCTCTCTTCCTGCAGGCCCCTCCCACCCACGCTCCGCTACAATGTGCGGCTACCATGTGCCTCGTCCTGGGCGGCAGCCAGCACGGCCCTGGTTCCCTGGCTTTAGGAAGCAGGCTGATGGGGTTCTCACTTCAACTGCATTACTAAGAGCATTGTATTCTTTTTCCCTCCTCTATATTATTTTTTTCAATTGTTTTTGCAAACATTTTTGTGGCACCCACAGAGTAGCGCTCAGTCACGCGAGTTCAGCAACTCGGCAGCCCATCCAGGTCGCAGTGCCCTCAGCCCCACTCCTGAGCAGGGCGTCGGGCGTGGCCGGAGGCAGCCAGGCTCCCAGGCTGGGCTTCTCTGTGCCCCACTGCCACCTCGGTCCTCAGTAGACGTCAGGACCAAACACCAACAGGTGACTTCTGTGAACATTGCAGGGGTATCTACGTCCCTTTCGTTGCTCTTGCCTGAAAACAAGGTTTGCCCCTGTCCGGGCCGGCAGCCCAGGCAGGTGCAGGCGGGAGGGAGGGGTTGTTCTTCTCCAAGGTAAGGGTCATCCCGGGGCTCCTGCCGACCCGCCTGGGCCCCGGGACGGCGCAGAGGGGCAGCTGGCTCTCTGGGACTCTGCTCGGTGCCCCAGCTGGCCTCTTCAAGCTGCCGGGAGGACAGCCCTGTGCCCGGGGCCCCGACCATGGGCTCCTGCACTTCGACGTGTGTCGGGGTGCCCTCAGGGAGGCCCCACTGAGACAGTCACTGATGCCCTGAGGTCACCGGTGCCAACACCTTCCACAGGTCTTGTCTGCATCCCGACATCAGTCACGCACAAAAGCAACAGTCTCACTTGTGTGTTGTCTGTCCCCTCCATCAGGACTGATGCCCCATGAGGGCTGGGGTCGCATGTGCCTCGTTCACTGCCGTATTGAGACAAGTGCCCAGCACGGGGCAGGTGGCCGGCAAACCGCTGTGAAAGAGGAAGGGACGGAGCTCTGCCTTCTGTTGTGACGTTGCAAGGCTTTGTGCCCAGAGATCCTGCTTCTCCAGCCAGGTTTCCAGCGGTTTGTTCAGCTCTGTTATGAAACGGCGTCAGGCCGCTGACCCCACCAGAGCCCTGGCGAGCTGAAGCAGGAAGGCAGGTGGCCGAAGGTCACACACGGGGTCACCACGCTACATCTCCCACAGTTGCTGTCATCACAACTGTGCAGCGCTGACCGGAGGGGCCTGGCCCAGGCACCAGTGAGGACCCTGCGCCGTGTCCGCAGAGCAGCGTCAGCCCAGCCTCTGCCACTCCTGAACAGGGCGGCTGCAGGTGATGCCGGAGCTGCGGTTCTCACCTGGGAGGGGACGATCGGAAGAGCTGGCCCGCCGGGCCCGCATGAGCAGCAGAAGAAATGGGCGGGGAGCGCCTGGCATTGCGGAAGGTGCTCGGGAACTTAGCTGTCGTATCTCTATCTTCACTGCACAGAAAACCGGTCTTTCGTAGACAAATGCCATGAGTAAAATGTGTGGCATCACAAATACAGAACCAGGCGTACTGCCAAGGAGACAGTCGGTCACCAAGGGGCCCGGCCCCAGTGACTGCACTGGAATTTTCAGTCTGTGGGGCCTTGTATGAAAATGTTCTTAACAAGTCGTGGGGTTGCCTCGGGGCAGAGAAAACCTGGGGCTCTCTCTGCCTCACTTTCCCTGTCCCTGCGATGGGGGTGATGTCGACACCCAGGTCTGAAGGGTCCCTGTGCGGATGGCGTGAGAGCATCCAGGGGTCCTGCTGGGCTGAGCCCACATGTGGCAGGGGTTGGCACGTCACACCTGCCCAACATCGTGGCCAGGTTTCCCTGGGGCTGGGCTGGGTGTGCGGGACAGCTGGGCCACGCTGCATGGCCATGTGAGTTTAGGGAGTGATTCGGACTCCTAGTCACCTGTGTACCAGGTGAGGCGCACATGCCTCCCTCGGAGCTGCGGTGCAGGATAGTGCATGGCATGGACCGCAGGCTCCACCGCACCAGGGATCCTGCCTCCGACGGCGAGGCTCCTGTCCCCTTTGCCCTTCCCCGGACAGGAGGCCCAGGCCACAGCATGTCGTGCCTCACGAATCAAGGCTGGCCAACACGCTGGCCCCACAGTCCCTGTGGCGCTGACTTCCACGTTTCTCAAAGCGTTTGGAACTGAGTACAAGACAGGTTTCGACTCGTAGCCTAAGGCCAAAAAGCCACCGTCTTGGAATGACTGACCATTCCTGACCCAAGGACCAAAGTCAAGTCACCTGGCTCGACCTTTGCTTAAAGACCTCTTGGTCTCCAGAATAAGTACACACAAACATAAAGCTAGGAAAAGTGTCAAGCTTGACTGCAATGAAATCATTTTTCCATGTTGCGTGCTCTACAGAGAAACATTTCATAAACCGTGATTCATCTGTTATGTCCCCCTTTTCTCTTCATCTCTTTGTCGTCGCTGTTGTCACGGGCACATGCTTCGGGAACAACGGGCCACAGGCTAACACATTGTTGCCGCAGAAAAGCTAACAGGCCAGCGCAAGACCTGGGAGCCCCTTTATCCACCTTTGGGAGGGATACAACAGCTTGGCTTACACAGGACGTTACGGGACAATCACAGGGATCCCCTCAAATCGGCCACCTACTGTGAAATGCAGACTGTGTGAAATTCATGCATCCATCCTATTATGTATGCACCAATCCCCCATAGCTACTAGTAAAGCTTCGCTATCTGTGCTTTAATTCGTTATTGTTGACTTATTACAAGTTACTTATTATTGACTGAAGTTGGCACTAATGATTTAATCATTAGTGATTAAAATCAACACTGATGATTTCAATCAAAAGAGAAATTCAGCCTTAAAATACCTTATTAGCCCTTAGAACCTGGCCTCAGCTGAAGGGAGAGGGATTTTTGGATATGCTCAGGAAGTCATTCCTTACCTACCTGTAGTGTCGTGGCCGAGGGCTTGGTCTCCCCAGCCCACAGCCCACCGTGTGACGCGGGGCAGACCGCTGACTCTCCCTGCGCTCCTGATGGCGGGTGTGAGGCCTAGATGGGGGTTATCCATATAAAAAGTAAGGACAGTGCGTGGCCAACAACACATGCTAAGTGTCATTGTCATTGAGCCCTTTGAGGGTGTAAGGAAGCTGTGGACTCTGTTCAGAAGGAAACCCACACGGAAAGGTACATACAAGGGCTTCACGGACCCCCTGAAACCTGTTGATGATCCACAGACCTCAGGTTAAGAACCCTCCCGGAAACCACTGTGTTCAAGTGGGAGGTGACCTTGAACCCTCTCATTTCACGGATGAATAAAAGGAGGACTTAGAATGATGAGTCTGCAAGACTGGACAGAGGCAGAGCCCTTAGTCTTAACTCAGCCTCTGGGCTCACCCAGCCCCCAACCCCACCCCAGGCTGCCCCTGGCAGCACCTTGACCATCAGGAGAGAACAACGGCCCTGCAGACCGCAGAGGTCCCTCAAGCATGACTGCCGGCATCCCGGCCTTCCAGCAGCAGCCCCAGCTGGGTGCTGTGTCACTCACAGATCACCGGACACAGTCCAGGCACAGGGCGTCACCTGCCTCGACCGGTACACGTGTTCTCCCTCACACGTGTTCTCAGTCACCCGGGTCCTGGTGGAGGGTGGAGGAGGAACCCCATCACACTGCCCCTTCAGCCTGACCCCCGCTCCATGAAGCCAGCCCCAGGGCCGGCCAAAGGGCTGCCCCGTGGGCCCCATCCACCCACCCTCCCTGAGCGTAAGGACGTGCTTGGCCAGACGTGGCTGGACTCACCAGTCTCAATCTTAGTGTCTGGAAAGACCCCAGAAAACTGCTTGCCCCAAATAATCTCCTCCGTGGGCTCTGCTGGAGAATCTGGCCCCGTGGTCATTTTTCTTTAGAGATGACAGGAAAGATTCCGGTACAAATGTTGGTGTAATCCAGGGCAGCTCATGCACCACAGTCCCCTCCCCACCAAGCAGGGCCGGCTTACCCGAAGTCATGGAACACGGATCAGCCTCACAAAGGACTGGGAAAGGTCAGGAGAGAGGCAGTGAGCCCAGGCCCTGCCAATTTCGCAACACTTATCTTTCCCTGAGTGATTTTAAGTAAGTCCCTGGTGAGAAATCTCCAGGGGAACAGACTTCTTATTCCCTACAGATTTAGTGCATCACGAAGTGGTCCAGTGCTCCCGGCGCACGAAGACACTAGAAGCCTCCGGGGAAAGCTTCGGGCAGAATTTGCAGAGGAGGTCTCTTGGAGAAGCCCCAGTTCCCAGCTCTGGGTGAGGTGGGGTCTGCGGTGGACAGAGACCTGGGCTGCTTGGGAAGCAGGGCCTATGGGCCAGCAGGTCTGTCTGTCAAGTCCTGTCCTGCCTCTGCCCGGCATGCCCAGTACTCAGGGGCCTGTCCACCTACAGACCCCCTGCCCTGCCCGCCCCCCAACAGCAGCGGCCTTATCATCTGGGGGACTGCCCACGCTCATCTTCCGTCTTCTGTCACATCTGCCGCACTTCTCCTCCCTTTTCGTTACCCTCACTGACGACTCATTAAATTACATAATGTAATCAAGTCCTGGCTGGTGTAGCGCAGTGGATTGAGCGCAGGCTGGGAACCTAGCGGTCCCGGTTCGATTCCCAGTCAGGGCACATGCCTGGGTTGCGGGCCGGGTCCCCATGAGGGCCATGTGAGAGGCAACCATACATTGCTGTTTCTCTCCCTCTCTTTATCTCTCCCTTCCCCTCTCTCTAAAAATAAATAAAAAAAATAAAATAAAATCTTTAAAAAAAAATAAATTACATAATGTAATCAAAAGCACTCTGCCAACTAAAAAGTGTCCAACGAAATCTGCTAAATTTTGAGCTTTGCAGAATTACAGTCATGATATTTGACCTCTCCGCAGGGTCAAGAGGAGCCTGGGAACAAGGAGCCAGGTCTGGGGAAGGAATCCCCGAGAGGAGACAGAAGGAGAAGCAAGATGCCCACCTGCTTCCTGTTTAGCTCTCATGGGGTCCTGGGCAAGGAACACAGGTTCACCTAAAGTTAAAGCCACCCAGAGATGGCAGAAGGAGGAACACAGCCCCACAGGAAACGGCTACCGCAACTTCCGGACTTCCCTTGGATTTGGCCGGGCCCGGAGACCTCTGTGCTTATGGCGACCACATTTTACAAACCAGAAAAAGAGGATAGGATATTTGCAGCCAGGAATGTCCTCAAATGTTGCTGGGGAAGGTCATCTTCCCTCTGTGACCTTGGTCATGGGCACTGGTTAACTGTCTGTGTTTGGTCGGGTGGTCCTTTGGGGCTGGACACTCAAGAGGCTTCTTGTTTTCCACTCAGCCCTTGGCCACATCGTAACAGGTTGAGCATTTGCCCCGTGTTCCCCAGCGGATGAAGCTGGACGCTCAGGAATCACACGAAGTCGACAGGTATGTAGCCCCCACATTCTTAGACTCCAAGCCCTTGCCTTCTCTTGACCAAACCCCAAGAATCCAATTTTATTTGGCCATTTATTTGGTCATCTTGTGTTTTAACATTTTATTTATTGATCCTGGAGAGAGAGCGAGAGGAAGGAAGAGAGAAAGAAACACTGATCTGTTGTTCCACTTATTTAGGCACTCGCTGGTTGCCTCTTGTATGTGCCCTGACCAGAGATTGAACCTGTAACCTTGGCGTATCAGGATGATGCTCTAACCAACTGAGCTACCCAACCAGGGCCTGGCATCTGTTTTTTAACTGACCACGTTGGCCATTGAAAGGGTCAGGCCAGTTTCCAACCTGCTGGACTGCCCATGCATGACTTTGTTGTCCCGACTCACTTGGTAGCCTGCGGCTTTATCCAAATTCTCTCCTACCACACGCAATAGACACCCGGTACCAGCCACAATGGCCGGTGGCCAGACTGACCCTCCTGTACTTGGGAACAGCCCAGCCTTTGCCTAACCCACTATCCCAGCTCACATCCTGGAACCCTGAGGCACCCGCCTGGACAAACAAGAAACTAACCCCTCTCCTATCCCCCCACAAACCTGGCACTTTGCTTTTAAAAAACCCACTCCTGCCTTCCCCCAGTGCTGAAGTCAACCCTGGCTCAGCCCGCCTCTCAGCGCAGCATTGAATAAAGGCACTCAGATCAGATCACCTGGTCCTCCCGCTCCATCTCTTGTGCATTTCTCACAGCCATAAATATACATGTGTGTGTGTGTATATATATATTTAATCTTCACCCAAGGATATAGTTATTAATTTTAGAGAAAGAGGAAGGGAGAACGAGAAATACGGATGTGAGAGAGAAAGTGATCCGTAGCCTCCTGCAGGTGCCCCAACTGGGGATCGAACCTGCAACCCAGGTATGTGCCCTGAGCAGGAATCGCACTCACAACCTTTTGGTGTGCAGGACAGTGCTCCAATCAACTGAGCCGTCTAGCAAGGGCTGGCCATAGCTACTTTCTATATAAACAGCAACGATTAACTTTTTTTTTTTAAGATTTTGTTTACTTTTAGACAAAAGGGAAGGGAGAGAGAAAGAGAGGGAGAGAAACATCAACGTGTAGTTGCCTCTCATGTGGCCCCCACTGGGGACCTGGCCTGCAACCCAGGCATGTGCCCTGACTGAGAATTGAATCGGCAACCCTTTGGTTCGGAGCCCACACTCAATCCACTGAGCCACACCAATCCACTGAGCTATACCAGCAAAGATTTAACTTTGAACCCCCTGCTTCTTCCTTATTAAAATAATGGCCAGGGATGGGGACATCCCTGAGTCAAGGGTGGCTCAAATCACACCACGCGCACCATTATTTATACGGATATCTATGATTTACATTTGAGCTGCCTAACATGCGACGTCAAGACCGCTTGCCTGCTTTGATTTCAGACCGACATACGCAGGCCCGAGTCTCAGCTCTGCCACTTACAGCCCTGCGCCCATGGGTGCGTCATGTGGCCTTTTTCAGCCGCAGTTTTCACATCACACAATAAACCCGGGCGACGGCTCTCCGTGAAGAACTGCAAAATGCTTCCCAATGTAACACGCACAGATATTAATCTTATCTTCCCCTCCCCCCTCTGGTAGAAAATCAGTCTCCTATGCTTAAATGTAAACATTTTACCTTTTGCCTAGGGGAATGCTCCACTCCTCCTGACTAGGAAGCAATGAGATGGACAACTAGAACGTCCTGTGCACGCAAAGCACGGTGAGCTCCCGGGGGAATGGAGCTCATTGTTAGAAGGAAAGATGATCTTATCTTAACGGGAAGGCCCTGTGCTCCCAGCCCTGGGAAGACCTTTCCTGGGCCGGCCAGCTCTTCCCAGAAAGCTTCCAAGTGAAGGCTAGAAACGCCACCGCGTAAATACCCCAGGTGTTGCAAAACCAGCATCAGTAAGAGGTCGGAATGGCTCGAGAAGCCTGGGCTCCCGGATTTCTGCCTCAAGGAACTTGAAATTGTTTATAAAAGGCCTAACATCGTTGCGGGGAGTGGGGGGGCGGGGGAGCTGATTGAGAAGAACCCCTGGAGGCACCCCTGCCCGTTAAATAAATCGTAAATGCAGAATGAAAATTTGAAAATTCAGAAGGTGGTCGATTCAAAATTCAGTCGAAATGGAAAAATTGTAACTGTTTGTCCTTTGAAGTAACAAATTATGGAGCCTGTGAAATTCCATGCTAAGGGATTAGGGAGGGTTTTTTGGATCCCTTATGAGCCCAGGGGGAGTAGCCACACTTAAGACACTTAAGCTGGAGATTCCCGGCAAGATGGCGGCATAGGTGAAGGCGCCGTGTCACCTCGCACAACCAAACAAGGAAAAAAACCAGAAATTTACCCAACCAAAAACAGCCAGATCTGACAGAAAATCGAATTGAGAGGAAGTCCGACAACCAAGGAATTAAAGAAGATACATTCATCCAGTCTGGTGAGCCGTGAGGAGCAGGGCGGAGGGAGAGTGCTCGGCGACCCCGCGGCGAGCTGGTGAGCAGGCGGCAGGACCGCGGTTGGAGGGGCGGTTCCCGCGGGGCTGCAGCACACCAGATGGGGGTGCCTGACCGAAGCGCGGCCAGCGACCGGCTCATCCGGACCCAGCGGGGCTGAGACTGGTGGACCAGGCAGGTCCGCATTTGTGTGCAGAGAAACTGGGAGAGAAAGCAGGGCGCAACCCATCGGTGCAGATTGAGAGCACCTGTGGGGGTGGAGTCCACAGCGGGAGGAACTCCCGGCCTCACAGGAGAGTTCACTGGGGAGACCCACGGGGGATTGGAGCTGTGCAGCCCGTCCACCGACCCCAGAGGGACCCCCGGAGCCAGCACAGAGGGGCTCGAATTGCTTGCAGGAGGCGGTGTGGGTGCAGAGAGCGGAGCAGGCGCCATTGTGCTCTCAGGTCCCGCCCCCACAGGCTACGTCACAACACAGTGACCGTTTCCCTGCCCAGGTGAACCCCAAGGCTCCGCCCTCCTTACAGTAACAGGCTCACCGAGGGAAAAAAAATGGCCCCAAGAAAGGAACAGATCAAAGCTCCAGAACTAACCGACCAAGAGATAGCCGACCTATCAGATGCACAGTTTAAAACCCTAGTAATCAGGATGCTCACAGAATTTGATGAAAAATTATCGAAATTGCTTGAACAATGAGGAAAGATCTGCAGGGAACCAATAGGGATAAGAAGGAAACTGGGACTCAAATCAACAGAGCGGACCAGCAGAAAGAAAAAAACATCCAACCAGAAAAGAATGAAGAAACAAGAATTCAAAAAATGGAGGAGGGGCTCAGAAACCTCCGGACATCTGTAAAAGGCCCAACATACAGATCATAGGGCTGCCAGAAGGAGAAGAAGAAATCCAAGGAATTGGAAACTTATTTGAACACATAATGATGGAGAATTTCCCGAAGTTGGTGAAGGAAACAGACTTTCGGGAAGTCCAGGAAGCTCAGAGAGTCCCAAAGAGGATGGACCCAAAGAGGAACACACCAAGACACATCATAATTACATTACCCAAGATCAAAAATAAGGAAAGGATCCTAGAAGCAGCCAGAGAAAAGGAGACAGTTACCTACAAAGGAATTCCCATAAGACTGTCAGCTGATTTCTCAAAAGAGACCTTACAGGCAAGAAGGGGCTGGAGAGAAGTATTCCAAATCATGAAAGGCAAGGACCTACATCCAAGAATACTCTATCCAGCAAAGTTTTCATTTAGAATGGAAGGGCAGATAAAGTGCTTCTCAGATAAG